>JAWPHD010008105.1:0-119392 GCA_037043455.1 Cyrtodaria siliqua
GCACAACTAGGCATGGAATTGATCATCCCTAAAAAGCTTCGTTTAAATCCGGCCAGGGGTTCAGGAGAACTAGTCAGAACAAAGTTTGTGTATTAAAACCTTTAAAGGGCTATAACTACGCCAAAATCATTCAACTGGAACACGGTGACTATGTACAACTAGGCTTGGTACTGATCATCCCTGCAAAGTTTCAATGAAATCCGGCCAAATGAAGGCCAAGATATAGCATATTTCAGAAAATCAGGGGCCATGACTCCGATGTAAATGGTCCAATCTGGATGGTTTTCGAACTTGTCCAAGCTTTCATTGATATTAACAATCTGGTAATGTTTCTTAAAGATCGGATGAAGATGAAGGCCCTTATATCGTCTTAACAAGGCAAAATATAGGATTTTTAACTAAATCAAGGGCAATAACTCCACTGTTACTGGTCCGATCTGGCTGGTTTTCGAACTTGACCAAGCTTGAATTAATATTAACAATGTAGTAAAGTTTCATAAAGATCGCATGAAAAATAAAGGCCCTATGAACGTAACGAGGCAAAATATAGGATTTTTAACTAAATCAAGGGCCATAACTCATCTGTTACTAGTCCGATCTGCTGGTTTTCGAAACTGCCTGAGCTGTCATTGATATAAACAATCAGGTAAAGTTGTGTAAAGATCAGATGAAAGATGAAGGCCCTATCGAATTAACGAGGGAAAATATAGCATTTTTAACTAAATCAAGGGCCATAACTCCGCTGTTACTGGTTGATCTCGCTGGTCTTTGAAATTGTTTGAGCTTTTATTTATACAAACAATCTGGTAAAGTTTGGTAAAGATCAAATGAAAGATAAAGGCCCTATCTTCTTAACGAGTCAAAAAATAGCATTTTTAACTAAATCAAGGGTCATAACTCCGCTGTTAATGGTCCGATCTAGCTGGTTTTCAAATATTTCTGAGCTTTCATAAATATAAACAATTTGGTAAAGTTTGGTGAAGATTGGATGAAAGATGAAGGCCCTATTGTCTTAATGGGGCAAACTATAGCATTTTTAACTAATCAAGGGCAATAACTCCGCTGTTAATGGTCCAAACTAGCTGGTTTTCGAACTTATCCGAGCTTTCATTAATATTCACAATCTGTGCAAGTTTGGTAAAGATCAAATAATAAATGAAGGGGCTAGAGTGTTCACAAGGCTTAATATGGCATTTTTCAGCAAAACAAGGGCCATAACTCCGGTGAAATTATTTCGATCTTGCCGGTTTTCGAACTTATACGAGCTTTTATTAATATACAGACACTGGCAAAGTTAAGTAAAGGTCCGATTAATATTGAAATCCCTAGAGTGTTCACGAGTCAGAAAATAGCATTTTTCAGAAAAAACAAGGGCCATTACTCCGGTGTTATTGATCAGATTTAGCTGGTTTTCGAACTTGTTTGAGCTTTCATTGATATTAACAATCTATGCAAGTTTGGTAAAGGTCAAATAATAAATAAATGTGCTAGAGTGTTCACAAGGAAGAAAATGGCATTTTTAAGAAAAAAAAAGGGCCATTACTCTGGTGTTATTTACCCAATTTAGCTGAATTTCGAACTTGTCCAAGCTTTCATTGGTATTAACAATGTTTGTAAGTTTAATACCGATCAAATAATAAATGAAGGTGTTAGAGCGTTCACAAGGCAGAAAAGAGCAATTTTCTGAAAAAAACAAGGGTCATAACTCCGGCGTTACTGATCCGATTTGGCTGGTTTTCGAATTTGTCCGAGCGTTCATTAATATTAACAATCTGTGCAAGTTTGGTAAAGATCAAATAATAAATGAAGGTGCTAGAGTATTCACAAGGCTTAATATGGCATTTTTCAGCAAAACAAGGGTCATAACTCCGGTGAAATTTATCCGATCCGGCTGGTTTTCGAACTTGTCCGAGCTTTCATTGATATAAATAAACTGGCAAAGTTTCATAAAGATTCAATTAATAATGAAGGCCCTAGAGTGTTCACAAGGCAAAGTTTAACAGACGGACGACGGGCGGACGACGGACGGACGATGGACGACGGACAACTCGCCATCCCATAAGCTCTGCTGGCCTTTGGCCAGTAGAGCTAACAACTTTGCGGCGACCACTGTAGCATGTACGGGTTAACAAATACGGATGATACTGGTATATATAAATCAACCTTAGTAAAACAATTTTGCGGCGACCACTGTAACATGTACGGGTTACCAAATACGGATGATACTGGTATATATAAATCAACCTTAGTAAAACAACTTTGCGGCGACCACTGTAACATGTACGCGTTAACAAATACCGATGATACTGGTATATATAAATCAACCTTAGTAAAACAACTTTGCGGAGACCACTGTAACATGTACGGGTTAACAAATACCGATGAGACTGGTATATATAAATCAACCTTAGTAAAACAACTTCGCGGCGACCACTGTAACATGTACGGGTTAACAAATACCGATGAGACTTGTATATATAAATCAACCTTAGTAAAACAACTTTGCGGCGACCACTGTAACATGTACGGGTTAACAAATACCGATGATACTGGTATATAGACATCAACCTTAGTAAAACAACTTTGCGGCGACCACTGTAACATGTATGGGTTAACAAATACCGATTATACTGGTATATATAAATCAACCTCAGTAAAACAACTTTGCGGCGACCACTGTAACATGTACGGGGTACACAAATACCGATGATACTGGTATATTTTCATCAGCCTTTGCGGCGACCACTGTAACATGTACGGGTTAACAATTACCGATGCTACTGGTATATATAAATCAACCTTAGTAAAACAACTTTGCGGCAACCAACATGTACGGGTTAACAAATACCGATGAGACTTGTATATATAAATCAACCTCAGTAAAACAACTTTGCGGCGACCACTGTAACATGTACGGGTTAACAAATACCGATGATACTGGTATATAGACATCAACCTTAGTAAAACAACTTTGCGGCGACCACTGTAACATGTATGGGTTAACAAATACCGATTATACTGGTATATATAAATCAACCTCAGTAAAACAACTTTGCGGCGACCACTGTAACATGTACGGGGTACACAAATACCGATGATACTGGTATATTTTCATCAGCCTTTGCGGCGACCACTGTAACATGTACGGGTTAACAATTACCGATGATACTGGTATATATAAATCAACCTTAGTAAAACAACTTTGCGGCAACCACTGTAACATGTACGGGTTAACAAATACCGATGAGACTTGTATATATAAATCAACCTCAGTAAAACAACTTTGCGGCGACCACTGTAACATGTACGGGTTAACAATTACCGATGATACTGGTATATATAAATCAACCTTAGTAAAACAACTTTGCGGCGACCACTGTAACATGTACGGGTTACCAAATACGGATGATACTGGTATATATAAATCAACCTTAGTAAAACAACTTTGCGGCGACCACTGTAACATGTACGGGTTAACAAATACCGATGATACTGGTATATATAAATCAACCTTAGTAAAACAACTTTGCGGCGACCACTGTAACATGTACGGGTTAACAAATACCGATGATACTGGTATATATAAATCAACCTTAGTAAAACAACTTTGCGGCCACCACTGTAACATGTACGGGTTAACAAATACCGATGATACTGGTATATATAAATCAACCTTAGTAAAACAACTTTGCGGCCACCACTGTAACATGTACGGGTTAACAAATACCGATGATACTGGTATATATAAATCAACCTTAGTAAAACAACTTTGCGGCGACCACTGTAACATGTACGGGTTAACAAATACCGATGATACTGGTATATATAAATCAACCTTAGTAAAACAACTTTGCGGCGACCACTGTAACATGTACGGGTTAACAAATACCGATGATACTGGTATATATAAATCAACCTTAGTAAAACAACTTTGCGGCGACCACTGTAACATGTACGGGTTAACAAATACCGATGATACTGGTATATATAAATCAACCTTAGTAAAACAACTTTGCGGCCACCACTGTAACATGTACGGGTTAACAAATACCGATGATACTGGTATATATAAATCAACCTTAGTAAAACAACTTTGCGGCGACCACTGTAACATGTACGGGTTAACAAATACCGATGATACTGGTATATATAAATCAACCTTAGTAAAGCAACTTTGCGGCGACCACTGTAACATGTACGGGTTAACAAATACCGATGATACTGGTATATATAAATCAACCTTAGTAAAACAACTTTACGGCGACCACTGTAACATGTACGGGTTAACAGATACCGATGATACTGGTATATATAAATCAACCTTAGTAAAACAACTTTGCGGCGACCACTGTAACATGTACGGGTTAACAAATACCGATGAGACTTGTATATATAAATCAACCTTAGTAAAACAACTTTGCGGCGACCACTGTTACATGTACGGGTTAACAAATACCGATGATACTGGTATATATACATCAACATTAGTAAAACAACTTTGCGGCGACCACTGTAACATGTACGGGTTAACAAATACCGATGATACTGGTATATATAAATCAACCTTAGTAAAACAACTTTGCGGCCACCACTGTAACATGTACGGGTTAACAAATACCGATGATACTGGTATATATAAATCAACCTTAGTAAAACAACTTTGCGGCGACCACTGTAACATGTACGGGTTAACAAATACCGATGATACTGGTATATATAAATCAACCTTAGTAAAACAACTTTGCGGCGACCACTGTAACATGTACGGGTTAACAAATACCGATGATACTGGTATATATAAATCAACCTTAGTAAAACAACTTCGCGGCGACCACTGTAACATGTACGGGTTAACAAATACCGATGATACTGGTATATATACATCAACCTTAGTAAAACAACTTTGCGGCGACCACTGTAACATGTACGGGTTAACAAATACCGATGATACTGGTATATATACATCAACCTTAGTAAAACAACTTTGCGGCGACCTCTGTAACATGTACGGGTTAACAAATACGGATGAGACTGGTATAGGGATTACAATTTAAATGTCCGGCGTCTTTTGCATACGTTGCGTTTGACGGTAATATATTTTGTACAAATTGACAAAACATCAGTTTGGCGATTGGGGGAATATCTAGCAATAAGAACTTTTTTTTTGTAAAGAAACCATTTTTCTGTTCTACAAATATCTCCATACTTGTAAAATTCCTGGTATAAATGTGTGTTTGAAAATCTTATACCTGAGCAACCTTGACATATAGCGATAACTGAGCTTTATTGAATGAGAGAATTATATGACAAAAACAAAATCTCTATTAAAAAACTGAACAGACTACAAGAAAGTTATCTAACTACAAGGGAAAGTATTACTCAAAACCAATTACATATATAGTTATTCAATGCTTGTGGTAATTTGTCTGCCATTTTCTTCTGTGATGTTAGGCATGTACAAACTTACTCCGCCTTTCATCGTATTAAGGTCTCTGGAATAACACTCTGCAACATAACAAAACCATTTGCGCTTTGAAGTCAATTCTTGTGAAAGGAGATATCAATGAAACTTTCTAATCGTAAATATACCGTAGTAAAGTGTGTATGTGTGTGTGCGTGCGTGCGCGCGCGCGCGTGTGTGTGTGTGAATATTGCTTTTAGAAATAGTTCAGTCATATCACGAAGACGTTTACTTGAAGCAGTGAGCTTTTCGCTTACCTTTATAGTGCTGTATCACTGAAATACTTACCGTTATAATGCTGTATCACTGGATTACTTACCTTTGTAGTGTTGTATCACTAGAATACTTACC
Source organism: Cyrtodaria siliqua (assembly GCA_037043455.1). Taxonomy (NCBI): domain Eukaryota; kingdom Metazoa; phylum Mollusca; class Bivalvia; order Adapedonta; family Hiatellidae; genus Cyrtodaria; species Cyrtodaria siliqua. The sequence goes on from JAWPHD010008105.1 coordinate 5,813, forward strand.
TTTATAGTGATGTATCACTGGAATACTTACTTTACCTTTGTAGAGCTGTATTACTGGGATACTTACCTTTATAGAGCTGTATCACTGGAATACGTATCTTACCTAGAGCTGGAATACTTATCTTTATAATGCTGTATTACTGAAATACTTACTTTTATAGTCCTGTATCACTGGAATACTTACCTTACCTTTATAGAGCTGTATCACTGGAATACTTACCTTACCTTCATAGAGCTGTATTACTGAAATACTTACCTTTATAGAGCTGTATCACTGGAATACGTATCTTACCTTTATAGAGCTGTATCACTGGAATACTTACCTTACCTTCATAGAGCTGTATTACTGGAATACTTACCTTTATAGTGCTGTATCAATGGAATACTAACCTTACCTTTATAGAGCTGTACCACTGGAATACTTCTCTTTATGATGCTGTATCACTGGAATACCACGCAGAAGACACATGACATACCCATGCAGTCACATTATACTGACTCCTTTGAATACTTATCTTATCTCCCCTCAGACTGAACTCATTATCACATATGTTAATTACATTCGCTTAATTGCTTCGAAATCATATATGCGCTTGACAAAAATCCTGCAATCCGACTGGTTGACTTGTGACTATTCAATAGTGCATAACCCGACGCAAATCCAGTTAGGTGACGTTAAACCGTCAAAAACGTGACTTCAATTAATTATTTATGAAAACATTTGTGAGAAAAACTGTCAAAAACTCTGAAATTAGTTAGAAACTGCTTAACCAGTATTGTCATGTTGTCATGTTGACGTTTGCGACAGTATATTAATCGTTTAACGGTTGCCAATCGTGTTTAACTGTTTCGCGAACGTGTCGCGATTAAACACAATCTGCGACCATTAAAAGGCTGAATTCAAATATAGTTAATCCTATAGTTGTGTATGAGGGAGAAGCCTTTTCGAAGTATCTTTAGTAATGCAATTGGATTATAAAGGTCAGATATCATTTATTTTCATTTTTATGGCCCGTGAGACACATTATTCATTGACATTTCCATGGTGGCTAATTTGTTTTTATAATTAAAATGTCTGTTTAAAAAGTTGGATAACATGCATATGATACTCTGCAAAGCCTCAGATGATAAACGTTATCCAACTCGTTTAATTTAATATCGACGTATCCGTTCATTATTGTGCCGTGCGAACCACTTTAATGACTACACTAGTGACTACAATGGTGCACTTTATTTTCATTATGAATGTGTGTGTCCTTAATAAGAAAAAATGAAATGTGAATAAACAGAATGCTAGCGGGAGGGAGATGCTTGTTTGACGTAAATCTTTGACGTGTGTTTAGGTTATGTATTTATTTAAGTAATGCCATTAGAGCATAATTAAATAATGAATAAATCCTGTTTGACATAAATGTTTGACTAAATAAATGGGTAGATAGGCAGGCAGGCAGGCAGACAGACAGACAGACAGACAGACAGACAGACAGACAGACAGATAGATAGATAGATAGATAGATAGATAGATAGATAGATAGATAGATAGATAGATAGATAGATAGATAGATAGATAGATAGATAGATAGATAGATAGATAGATAGATAGATAGATAGACACGTTCAGTGTTTTGTGTTATTTTAAATATCAATCCATATACAAGGATCTTACATCATCTTTTGAACTTGCAAAATGACTTTATCGTTGATTTCTAAAAGTCACTAATTTTCATAATCAAGGGCAATAAATATGTCAAGCATGCAACAATTTTGTTAACCTCACACGCCGTGTATTTGTTATTTTGTAAACAAGCTCAAATTCGATATTTTGATACACTAAAGACAATTTCTCCTTAACGTAAGCAGAAGTTCATTTTTAGAAACAGCCTCCCCTAAAATCCTTGTTATGTTGTTTTGTTCCACGGGTTTAACCCTCCCCCATCCCACTCCAGGAACCTCACAAAACAAATCAACCCGTAAACATCCTTAACAATTATATATATCCTCACTCCCAACCTAGACGTGTCCACCCCAACACTTATTCTGGACACCCGTCCATCCCACAAGAAGTATTTACTTACTATCTTTGCGGAGGATATCTTTCTATATGTTTGTAATAATCGCCGAGTCCTTAATATCAATACATTGAAAGTATTTTTTGGTATCAACAAATATATTTCCCGTTGTTATAAAATGTATTGCTTTTTCTAAACAATCTAATAAACCTATATAATTATATTATTCAGTAAAACTTTTTGTTATATCAAGAAATACTAAATACATAGTAAAACGGCGCTCAAACATTTGTGTTTTTATATTGGGGGCACATTTAATTTCGTTGAAGACCATGTCATGTAACATTATGTCAGTAATAACTGTTTGATAGGACGATTAGTGCATGATGTATGGATACTTTAAAAACACTACCAGATTCAATCAGACCAAACATTTAAAGATAAATCAAAATTTACACCAGAGTAGTCCGTCTGTGATACGCACTTAAATCCTAACCATATATTTTATACGAAATATTAAGATCTAGAAGTCTTTGGAAATACATATTTACGACATAGTGCGTGTGATATTTATTGACTTGTTATTTGAAGTTAGACACAACAGTTGTTCTGCGAGTAGCTTGCAGCTCGACTAGGTAGGAATTGTTTGCCCCTGCCCTGTATCTTCCGGTTTATATATGAACTAAACATAAGTATAAAAGTCGAACAGGAAATGCAGCTTTCACAGAACACAGTAAACCAAAAAACACGCAAAAAGACAAAAATGAATGGCAATGCTAGTAAAGAATACAGGCATATGACGTCACAAACACAAAGAGGGTTGACAATAGGGCTACCGCCTTGGAACGGTCAGTAGCAAAAAAGGCCACTGGGGGTTTAAACCAGGGTCTAGGACCAAACCTCACACTTGCCCTACTGTCATCCCAATAAAACGGGACAGTGTAAATAACGAAATCTCCGCCATAACTATTCTCTAACCAACAAGGCAGCATTAATAGGCAATATAAGTAAAACACAAAGATGCTCGTGTATATATAAATACAAAAACACAATATCATAGAAAATCACAAAGAAGGTACCCAATGACTTGTCAGGAGCAAGAGCAACATTGAGGGCACGCACGAAAAGGCAAGATTGCAGACAAAAATACAACGTCACCGTCCTTTTGGGTTTTAGGTAGTCGTCATCATAGTGTCCACAGCCTGTATAGTCATCGCACAATTAAAGAGGAAAGCATAGTGGCGAACTGTAAATGGGTCCACAACTAAGCATGCAGTGCATTGCAAAATGATAGGGTCATAACCTATTTTGATACCTTATAACAAATTTAACAAAGATAGTATGAATGTGCTCATGATCAAGGATCTTACGAAGTTTGTAAATCACATCACCATAGAAAACATGATCGGAAAACTTTCTACTCGCAGTAGAGACAAAACTAAAACGTAAGATAAGAGCCAAACGAAGTGTGATTCTTTGACTAGGTCGATTCTATATTTTGGCAACGCCCCTACAAATGTAATATACCATAGTTTTAAACGTAACGTACCGTGCTGCATGAATAATGTCCTACACATGCATCTTAAAAACAACAACAGAAAATGTTTTATTTCACAAATAAAAGTAGATATACAAGTCGACCAGGAAATGTAGTTTTCACAGAATACAAAACAAACACATTAAAACAAACAAACACTTACAATGTTAATAAGAAGCAAGGCACTAGACATCATATATACAAACAGAATGACAATAGGCTATGCTACGGCATTGGAAGGTCAATGGGCTGTTTCTTCCCAGTAAAATGGGACAATGTAAATAAAGAACTCCCTGCCAAGTTGTATTCTCTAGCAAGGCAGCATTAAAAAGCAATATAAGAAAATAGATGATCATGTATACATGAATATAAAACAAAAAACACAGAAAGCCTTACTGCAAGTACTTAACGACCTGGCCGAATCCAGAGAAACAAGATAATAAACTAATAAGGATATGACAAGTCACAATTCAAGACAAACATAAAACGCTACCGTCCATTTAGGATTTAGGTAGACGTCAGCACAATCAACTATGGAGCATAGCGGCGAACTGTATATAGTCGACCGCTAAACATGCAGTCAATTGCAAAATGATAGGTTTATAACATTTTCTTTCGATAAATGTTTTAACACGTATAATAACTGATTGTTTAATAAAAGTAGATATAAAAGTCGAACAGGTAATGCAGCATTCAAGGACCACAGTCAACCAAAAGCACGCATAGACACAATTTTAAAGACGACTAAAAGGCAAGACACGACAACACAAATATAACAGGATTGACAATAGGTCAACCCCATTCGAACGGTCAGTGGCAAAAAGGGCCGCTGGGGAGTTTAAACAAGGTTCTAGGGTGCACAAAACCTCACTCTTACCCTACTTCATCCCTATAAAATGGGACAGTGTAAATAAAGGTATCCCCGCCAGGTTATATTCTCAAACAAACGATGCAGCATTAATAGGCAATATAAGTACACAGAAATGATCATGTACATGTGAATATAAAAAACAGAAGCCTAGTAAGCCACAAATCAAGTACTCAATGACTTGGCAGAAGCCAGAGTAACAAGAAATATAAAAAGATCGGACAGGAAAAGTGGCATTCAAGGAGGACAGTCAACCACAAACACAGAAACAAACACGCAAGCTGACAAACAATAAGGCAAAAGTAATAATAAATGCAAACAAACGACATCACAAACACAAAAGGGTTGACAATAGGGCTACCGCCTTGGAAAGGTCAGTGGCAAAGTAGGCCACTGGTGTGGGGTGGGGGGGGGGGGGGTTAAACTGGTTCTAGGGTGCACCAAACCTCACACATACCCTATTGTCATCCCATTAAAACAGGACAGTGTAAATAAAGAAATCCCCGCCATGAACTAATCTCTAACCAATAAGGCAGCATCAATAGGCAATATAAGTAAAACACAAATATGCTCGTGTAAATATAGTACAAAATAACAATAGCCTAGAAAGCCACAATGAAGGTACTCAATGACTTGGCAGAAGCCAGAAATACAAAAAAACAATAGCCTAGAAAGCCGCAATGAAGGTTCTCAATGACTTGGCAGAATGGGCTTTAGGTAGGCGTCATCATAGGGTCCAAAGCATGTCCGGTCATCGTACAATGAAAAAGAGGAAAGCATAGTGGCGAACTGTAAAAGGGTCCACCACCAAGCATACAGTACGTTGCAAAATGATAGGGTCATAACCTATTTTGATAACCTTTTTAACAAGTTTAACAAAGATAGTATGAAAGTGATCATGACAAGAATCTTACGAAGTTTATAAATCACATTACAATAGAAGATAACAAACTATTAAGGGTAAGACAAAACAATAGTTAAGACAATCATCAGACGCTGCCGTCCTTTGAGGATTTAGGTAGACGTCATCATAGGGTCCACACTCTGTCCTGTCATCGCACAATCAAAGAGGAAAGCATAGTGGTCAACTGTAAATGGGTCAACCACTAAACATGCTATACGTTGCAAAGTTATTATGACCAAGGATCTTAAGAAATTTTTAAATCACGTCACCATAGAAGTCCGGTTGTTATAGTCCTTGTCGCAGAAGAGTTCCTAAATTACTTTTATATTTTAAAAGTAGATCCAGGTTGCGATATTACAATTTGACAGACGTTTATAGTAACGGTAGCACTAGTGGAGTAGCTTAAAAGTGCAAGATGCTTGCTTTGAACTAGTTTATAAAATAAAAAGCATTCTAGATGATTATCGTTCAACTTAATCTTCCTTCTAATGAGCATCGAGAGATTTTAAAATCTTATTTCATAAAAGCCATATTTTCATCAGAACGAGATTCGCAATATCCATTAGGAGTTCAATTTACTGCGATTCGAAATAGCTCCGCCTAACATTGCGCATGCAGAGTGGAAAGCCCTCTGAAATCAGCTATGACAGCTGTCCATTGTAGAGGGTTGCTAATAGACTGTGGACGGGTTCAAATACAGCTCTTTATATGTTTGTCCCTATTGTTATATCGTCGTATCAAAACCTCGTTATTCATACTGCTTTCGCGTCGAGAATTATTCCTTCCTACTGTTATCGATTCGATGCATATTTTGACATGTTTATTCCTACTGTTAACGTGTCGAGAAGTATTCATTCCTACTGTTAACGTGTCGAGAAGTATTCATTCCTACTGTTAACGTGTCGAGAAGTATTCATTCCTACTGTTGACGTGTCGAGAAGTATTCATTCCTACTGTTGACGTGTCGAGAAGTATTCATTCCTACTGTTGACGTGTCGAGAAGTATTCATTCCTACTGTTAACGTGTCGAGAAGTATTCATTCCTACTGTTGACGTGTCGAGAAGTATTCATTCCTACTGTTGACGTGTCGAGAAGTATTCATTCCTACTGTTAACGTGTCGAGAAGTATTCATTCCTACTGTTTTCACTTCGAGAAGTATTTTTTCCTACTGTTATGGATTCGAGGCATATTTTTACATGTTTGTTCCTACTGTTAACGTGTCGAGAAGTATTCCTTCCTACTGTTATCGATTCGATGCATATTTTGACATGTTTGTTCCTACTGTTTACGTGTCGAGAAGTATTCATTCCTACTGTTAATGTGTCGAGAAGTATTCCTTCCGACTACTGTTATCGATTCGATGCATATTTTGACATGTTTGTTCCTACTGTTATCGATTCGATGCATATTTTGAAATGTTTGTTCCCACTGTTATCGAGTCGAGATATTTGTATTCTTACTGTTATCATGTCGAGACATTTTGTTTCTACTGTTATCGTGTCTTGATCTTTTGTGCTTTCTGTTATCTTGTCGTGGAACGTTTTTCCCTATTGTCATCGTGTCGTGAAATGTGTGTCTCTTCTGTTATCATGTAGTGAAATTGTTGTTCTTACTATTGTGAAATTGTTGTTCCTGCTGTTGACACTATGTATTGACAGTTTTGTAGGATGATTCTAACATTTAAATAAAAGCATTTGCTAGTTATTAAACATTGCTGCATTTTCCTCTTCCCAAACATTTTTTTTTCGGGACCAGCTGCGCGCTCAGTTTTTATTTATCTGTGGACATCGACATTCTTACCTACGTACCATTCCTACAAACTTGGTCAAATCCAGTTTCGTTTGGAATCAAACCTTGTATATATTTCGATGGATTACTTTGTTCAGAATTGAAAATTGAGTAAGCAGGAAGTCTACGAGACAGTAAATATTGCACTGTTTCGATATGAAACTGTTAGCGACACGTATTAATGCACACTTTGTTTTGCAAGTTTTATGTTACCAATACATATGAAGGTCAAATAAGCGCTTTCATGTAAATAAACGAGATTTAACAAGAACACTTTTACATTTATGCAGAAGTATAAAATAATACATGTTCCGTCCAAGGATCTTTTCTTGTAACAAGCTTTTGTTTGGCTAAATTTTCATCCCATTATGACCCTGAAGGATGTACTGATGAACACACTATGGCACCCGATAGACTCTCTAATAATCGAGTGTGGACCTCTGCAGACTTTCTTGTCGGTTGTTTTGTACTTTGACAGTTTTCCTGTACATGCCACATTTATTAGAAGAACATTCATGCTGGTAACAACAACATGTCTATGATATACATGCGCAGAAATGGCACCGTTTTTTGTTCCGGTGTTGTATGATTTATTGAGTAGTAACGGCCCTTTTCTGAATATTTATATATAGAGGATATTACATGAGTACTCATTCATTATTGAATTTATTAAACGAGTTGGCAAAATGATATAATGTGAGGAACTTGCCTCGCATTATATCATTTTTGCTAACGAGTAGAGCCTCGCATTATATCATTTTGCCAACTCGTTTAATAAATTCAATAATGAATGAGAACGAATGCTAGATTATATTTATTACATAACTTATAACGTCACATTACGTCATAAAACTTACATTGACGTGACGTCCATGACGTCATTAACGTTATGTTATATCACTAGTGGAATATCGAAAATATTGAATGGTGTTATTATACTCCCACACCGCATGTTATGAGATTATAATAGTTATATGCCTAACGGCGTCTTCAAGTGCTAATGGAACCACTAAAATATTAATAATACACTAAACTAATCTTGGTCGATTCCACTGCAGACAACTTTTGACTTTTACTTGTGATACGCAGGCTTCATAACTTATGCCCACAAACTAAATCCCAATTACTTTATTTCGCCCATTCTTATCTCGATTAGGGCAAAGCATTTTGTTAGAAACTGGGACCATATGGCGCTGGTCAAGAAAGGGCATGAAAGTACCGCGGGAAAATAGAGGGCGTGAACGGTAGAAAATAGAGGGCGTGAACGGTAGAAAATAAAGGGCGTGAACGGTAGAAAATAGAGGGCGTGAACGGTAGAAAATAGAGGGCGTGAACGGTAGCTAGAAATTTTCCTCCCGCTTAATCAAATCGAGACTGTAATGTTATATATATATATATATCGTATTTTGGTGATTTCCAAATTTCCCTTTATACTTTTTTCATATTTTTTTTTATTCTTTAAACTGCTAAAACCTGGTGTCTGACTACGTGAATTAAGACGTTATCTCTACTGCGAAATAATGGAAAAAAAAAGATTCTTAAAAAAATTAGATTATACTGTAATGAAATAATGAGTATAACGAAATATTACGGAGCCTATAAAATTGTAATTATGAATACGTATTTCTTCTACCAGCTTTCGTAAGTTTTAGAAGTACATCAGAACGATCCATGTTCCTCCCTTATATAACATGTCATGTAATTGGGTTACAGCTAAGCGATATGTGTTACCCAAAAATGTTTTTTATTTTATTCAGGATGAGGTTTTCTCCATTTGGTTTCGACATTGCTTGTCCTTTATTTCGACATATATTTCGTTTTAGCTATTTTCAATTAATGTGCAATAGTAAACGTGTTTTAGATCACGGATTATTACTCTTGCCCATTAATATGTAACCGTTTTCCTAAGTTAACAAATCGGGAATTGTTGTAATATTTATATTTCTGTGTCATTTCAAACATTACTTGACTGAGACTGCAATCTTTCGTATGTATCTTGTTCGGCCATTTCCAAAGGTCCACTCTAATACTCTTTTTTATAGATAAGTGCTGGTGTTTATTTCAGAGAAATGATGTTTTTATTTAAAATAGGATGCTAATTTCTCCCCTGGGTTTCAATACTGTGTGTTCTTCATTGCGACACCTTTTAGTGATATTCAATTAATTTGCAACATTACACGTTTAACAGATCACTAGGGAATTACTTTTGTCGATGTGTATACGGATTAAAGAGAAGAAACATATACTAGCTCAGTATACAAATTCCGATCGCATATCTAATAGAAGATGTATAGGTTAAATGCAAGCCGACACACCATCAATCCGGTTCAGCACAATATAATATTTGAATTTCACATAATGCAAATGTACTGAACGACTTTAAGCCCGCATATTGTATTATTTTTATTTATTTATGTATTTATGTATTTATGTATTTACTTATTTGTTCATTCATTCATTCATTCATTCATTCATTCATTCATTCATTCATTCATTCATTCATTCATTCATTCATTCATTCATTCATTCCATTCATTCCATTCATTCCATTCATTCCATTCATTCCACATTCATTCATTCATTCCATTCATTCCATTCATTCCATTCATTCCATTCATTCCACATTCATTCCATTCATTCCATTTATTCCATTCATTCCACATTCATTCCATTCATTCCATTCATTCCATTCATTCCATTCATTCCACATTCATTCCATTCATTCCATTCATTCCACATTCATTCCATTCATTCCATTCATTCCATTCATTCCACATTCATTCATTCATTCCACATTCATTCCATTCATTCATTCATTCATTCATTCATTCATTCATTCATTCATTCATTCATTCCATTCATTCCATTCATTCCATTCATTCCATTCATTCCACATTCATTCATTCATTCCATTCATTCCATTCATTCCATTCATTCCACATTCATTCCATTCATTCCATTTATTCCATTCATTCCACATTCATTCCATTCATTCCATTCATTCCATTCATTCCATTCATTCCACATTCATTCCATTCATTCCATTCATTCCACATTCATTCCATTCATTCCATTCATTCCATTCATTCCACATTCATTCATTCATTCCACATTCATTCCATTCATTCCATTTATTCCATTCATTCCACATTCATTCCATTCATTCCATTCATTCCATTCATTCCATTCATTCCATTCATTCCACATTCATTCCATTCATTCCATTCATTCCACATTCATTCCATTCATTCCATTCATTCCATTCATTCATCCATTTACATAGTTTGATTTTTGCTAATTCACACAAAATTTACACTGTTTCTTTCACACGCATCGTGTATAATTGCGCGTGCATATAAAGGTTCTTCTACAGTTTAAATGACATCCTTTTTTTCTCAGCCAGTGTGAGTTTTCGATCTGATATATCTTAGCACACACACGCACGCACGCACGCACGCACGCACGCACACACACACACACACTTAGGAGATATAGAAACTAGTAATTCCGATTTTCATATGGACACCAATTGAAGTAGGTCTACGACTGGGAACTGGAATTTCATTTCAGAATAAGATAATCCAACGAAAGTAATAAATACTGATAAGAGAGATCCTTTGGAAGCAACAAACACAACCAAGCGGATAAAGTAGCAGAATCGGTTGTATTGAGTCTGTCCATAAGAGGTAATATAAGACGCAACACCGCTCCGGCTTAAGCGGTCTTCTACTTCAAAGCCACCTATAATGGGCTCGTTGATCAGAAAGGACCAGTAAAAATAACACTTCTAATTCGTAGCACGGGGAGACTTTTTCCAGCGCCACATTACACTAAATGAACTCTAGTATGAATTTTGATAAATACTGATAAGGGAGATCCTTTGGAAACAACAAACATAAACAAGAGAATAAAGTAGCAGAATCGGTTTGGTTGAGTCTGTACATGAGAGGTTATGTTAGATGGAACACCTCTCACGCTCCTAGCACCGGATAAAGCGGTATTCTACTTCAACGCCATTTATATTTGGCATTGGACAGTAATAATAACACTACTGATTCGTAGCACCGGGAGACTTTTTGCAAAGTCTACAACTGTGGTTTTATTCCGGAATATAATATAGTTTCTAAAATACTCAATGCTGACTGTTTATTGGTGTGGTTTTTAAAAATCTATCAATCAATATGACGTCATTTTAAACGATTTTAAACGTCAGAAAACATCCAAAACAATGATTACGTTATTTTAAAAAAAAAGTTACGTCGAAACAACACATTGAAAAAAACACAGGATGAAGCTGTACTTGGTTTGTGTGATGGGCATACAATGCAAGTTGGGAGAATTTGTTTGTACTATGTTCAGTATCTCGAAAGTGTGTGTATTATAGTTGAATAATAAAGAAAACTCGATAACCTTTTGTTTCATTATAATTTAAAAATTGTTATGTAACAGGTTTAAATTTAAACTCCTGCTGGTTAAACATTAAGTTGCTACTTTTAATGCATGCAAACTTTATTTTAAAATTGCCGTCTTTACTTTTATATATAACACATTTACAAAACTAGAGGTGTTATATATAAATATGCTCAAGAGCTTGAAGCCAAGCAGGTTTAATATTTACTTATAGTTATCCGACTTAATATAAAATGGCTTTATCCCACTCTAGAACACATTATACACTCCATCATTAACACGTGTTAAAAAGTGTAAATGAGCAATAAATGCCTTTTATAATAGAAAAACGTCGATTTTCTTCATTAAACATGTGCTGTTCTTAATACACATAATTGTTACAAACGTCGAAACACATAACCTGTAAGACAACTAAGTCGTGTTAGTGAGAGAACACATATCCTCTAAGACAACTAAGTCGTGTCAGTGAGAGAGATTTATAAGATATATAGCAAATAGTTAATGGTTAATTTAATAATTGGTTCAAAGTTAACAACTGAAGGTATAATCATTAACGTAGCATTAAAGAAAACGTTGGAAGTATGCGGCATTAGCGAACAAAATGTTCTGTTTAAAACTGGTATGTCCAATTTCATTGGCTATAGAGTTTGTACTCTGTAAAATTGTCATAAATAAAAAATGTAATTACGAATCAAAATGCTAAAAAAAGGAAACAATGTATTGATACACTAGCAGATTAGCTTATCAATATTTTTGTTTATGTTTATATTATTTTTGAGACAACTCGAGCTACCATCAAATCAAATATACAAATAAGGTCCCCTTTGAATTATTGGCGTTCAGAGCTATCAAGAAAGAGACTGATAACAACATTTAGTAGTTAAGATGTTATTTTGATTGCAAAATATTAAAAAATAAAACCCATTGAGACGAGAGGCAGTCTAATACACGGTAGTTGCATTTGGATATTTAAATACATGGCAAATTATAATGACTTGTTCTTAAGTCCAGCCATTTTGTCAGCTTTGTATTCAGCTAGTGTGTGAGGAACGCTATTTCTCGAGAAAAAAAAGCAATTTCGCACATTTTTGTGGACATAAATACGATGCTTTTCTAATAATGGCGTTATTGCTCAGTTTGTTTTGCCACTTAATAAAAATAAATGTCGACCTAGTAAAATGTGACAACTGAAAGTCACATTTTAGTGACCTTCAATTAATTCGCGCCCCGTGTGGTCTTCGGGGCCCCGTTCGGTTACGGGGCAAAGAATAGTGCCACTGTAGATCCCGTTGGAGAGGAAGGCAGAGGGGTAGAACCCAACCCGAATTCATGTTCATTTTATCATTTTTTGTTCATGCTCATTAAAAGTCTTCATCCTGACCCCTGCATTGTTTCAGGTGCCTTCTCGCTCATATCACTAGAGCAATGGCAGAAAAAACAATAAACAGCGTAAACGGATTGTCTGCAATAGAACTTGCAGCAACTCTGCAGTTCAGGGTGAGAAGGTTCTAGGCCCGTTCTCCATATTTTATCTCGATGTACACGGAGAGTGAGCCTGGTATGTTCATTCCTGTTAGGCGCCGTATAACCATTCATGTGTTGGTGCGCCTTAAAACCTCAATTCAATTCAATTAATTCGCAACAATAGACGTTTAATAAAGCACGTGTAATTACTTCAGTCTGTTTATACAGATAAAGACCTTTAGTACGTGTCAACCTAGAAAACAGATACAAGCTACGTATGCAAATTCGCATTACATCTCCTAATGGAAAAGGCCGACACTACATTAATTCGATTTAGCAGTTGCAATTGATATAGTTATACGGTATCAGGCTTTGTCGTCGTCGTTTTTTTTATTTCCAGTGGTACTGCCGCTGCCTAGATTATATATGGAACTACTTTCTTGATGCTTGCAGAATTAGATGTGTTGGCGATTCGTATTTGACTCATTATAATGTAACTGTAGCATTCTGTTTATTTTCCGACTTTCCGCTAATTACTACCATTTTACGGATACAATTTCATTATTAATACCAGGCATGCGAGTGCAACAAAATGCATTGTTATGCATGTGTTTGTATACCTTATAGCTTCTCTTCTTGAGTTATATCTCTCTATTGAAAATGGCGAAATAATTAGTAACATCTATGACAAGAGAGATGATTTTACTTTTGATATTGTTAATTATCCCCCATTTAGACGGGAATGTTCCCCGAACTCATTATTATGGGATCTATGTTTCTCAACTTATTCGTTTCTCTAGAAGTCGTGTTGAGGATTTTAATATTTGTAATATTTGTATATATATCTGAAAAGCTACTCCAGCAGGGCCATAAACTTCGAAAAACCTTTGCAAAATGTTTCGTAATCTTTGTATAACTCAAAAGCTACTCATTCAGGGTTACCGTTACCATAAATTTCGTAAAACCTTTGCACAATTTTATTATCGTAGCCCTGATCTTCTTCCCAAATATAAAAGTAATTTAATGACTCTTCTGCGACAAGGACTATCACAACCTGACTTATATGGTGATGTGATTTATAAACTTCGTAAGATTCTTGGTCATGATCACTTTCATACTATTTTTGTTAAACTTGCTGCTTTATTCCCTTAATTGTGTTTGTTGCTCTCAAAGGATCACCTTTATCAGTATTTATTGTTAAAAAAATTATCAAAAAAGATTATGACCTTATCATGTTGCAACGTACTGCAGGCTTGGTGGTGGACCCTTTTACAGTTCGCCGCTATGCTTTCCTCTTTAACTGTACGATGACCGGACAGGCTGTGGACCCTATGATGACGCCTACCTAAAGCCTATTGGGACGGTGGCGTTTGATGTTTGTCTATGATCTTTCCTTAATGGTTTATTCTAGTATTGCTCTGACTTCTGCCAAGTCACTGAGAACCTTCTTTGTGGCTTTCTAGGCTATTGTTTTTTTGTATTATATTTACACGAGCATATTTGTGTTTACTTATATTGCCTATTGATGCTGCCTTGTTGGTTAGAGATTAGATCTTGGCGGGGATTTCTTTATGTACACTGTCCTGATTTAATGGGATGACGGTAGGGTAAGTGTGAGGTTTGGTGCACCCTAGAACTGGTTTAAACCCCCAGTGGCCTACTTTGCCACTGAACGTTCCAAGGCGGTAGCCCTTTTGTCAAGCCTTTTGTCAAGCCTTTTGTGTTTGTGATGTCGTTTGTATTTATTATTACTTTTGCCTTTTTGTTTGTCTGTTTGCGTGTTTGTTTCTGTGTTTTGTGTTTGACTGTCCTCCTTGAATGCTTCTTTCCCAGTACTTACTTTGTAGCTGCTTTCTAGGCTATTGTTTTTTATATTCAATATACATGCTCATTGGTGTGTTTTACTTAAAATGCCTATTAACGATAACTTGTTTGTTAGAGAGTATAAACTGGCGGGGATATCTTTATTTACCCAGTCCCGTTTATTGGGATGACAACAGGGTAAGAGTGAGGTTTTTGTGCACCCTAGAACCTGATTTAAACGCCCAGCGGCCTTTCCGCCACTGACCGTTTTAAGGCGGTAGCCCTATTTTAAATCTTTGTGTGTTTGTGATGTCTTATTTTGCCTTTTATTCATCTTTCTATACTGTCGTCCTTGGATGCTACTTTTCCTGTTCGATTTTTTTATCTATTTTTATATCTATATGCTATCGCCCATAGACGAATGCATCAGTTTAGCGCACCACGCGGATCTTTCCATATTTTTCAAGACCAGACCTATTGTACTGAACGCAGTATCTCAGTCCGACTATTTGTCTAGATTTTGTGACGCTTGTAATGTTTGTATTTGAAATCAGGCGGCGCAGATGATCAAGACTATTGCTCAGTTAGTCTTGATCGTCTTCGACGCTTGACTGTAAATAGACAACCCCTAAACTAAATAATAACAAAACAAACTAAATAATAACAAAACAAACTTTTGTTTTTATTTTCACCGCAGTTTGTTGATCCTCAGTTTCACTACAAAAACAAGACAATTTTCGAGAAGTTGCGATGTACGGTAAACTGTATGTTACGGTCCTTTGCGCTTCGAATGATAATGTAAAATCATATGTACATGGGGCCAAGTACAATTTGCTGGTATTAAATCAACATTAAAACAGACATGGCATTGGTTATTTTACACATCATCATACACATTAAATCATTATTCGTGTTATAATTTGAAGCGTCAATCATTAGATTGTACTTCCGGTTTTTGCATATTCTAAAATGCGGCGCTTGTGATTAGTAAAATTCGGCGCTTTTAGAAATCGTCAGTAATATGGTAGAGAATCATGTTGATAGAACGGTATCATATATGAATTTTAAAACTATGCCAATATATTTTAATTATAAGAAAATAAAACATTATTATTTTTTTTAATCTTTAATATGAATAAGGCACTGCCTCATGGCGAGCGTCGGTTTAAGTAAATAAAATGGTTACATTGTGTAATATTACTCATACTGTAATACCTTATAACATAGGGGTTTTCTAAACCCAACTCAGTTGCTCCGTTCTTAGAGACACACAAAAAACGCAACCCACTACTATTCACATACAAACTTTGCGATCATCACCAGTGCTCAAAGAAAATTATTTTAAGAGACAGGCCCAGGGCTTGTTGCTTCTGAAAATGGACAGGAAGGACATGCCCTGATTTAAAATGGAAAGGTCCAATATTGTTTTCTTAGTGGTCTGGAAATGTGTCTTTATTTGCTTTTATAGCACACATTTGTTACGTCTGTATTACTCAAACTCAGAACCTCCCCTGACTATATTTTTCTTTTTGTTACCACTTTATGCTCCCTAGTCAGCAGACTTATTTATCACTTTGTTAGAATAGAATATTACATTGAAATTTACAACCGATGCAAATGAATACATAGTTCAGAATACACTTGCACTCTTGCCTAACGATAATCAGAGCCGTCTTGGTAAAACTGGAGCCGAACTTGGAGCCAAATTTTTAATCAGGTTTCATTAGATTATCAGGGCCTCCTCTGGCTATATTTTTCATTTTGTCACCACTTTCTCCAAGTTAAAGAATTAGGAACCTACAGTAAAATTCATTTAAAAGTAGGATTGCAGGAACGCCTTACACATGATAAAAGAAAGAATGATGGATTAAATAATGAATAGGAATGTTTTTCTTATTCGATTATGAAAAAAAAAAAAAAAAAAAAAATAATCCGAAATTATGTACCATCCGAACTACTATGACACCGCACCTTTACAGCCCGAAAATTTCACAAACATTCAATCGAATTACCATCAATTAGGAACTTTTTCATGCATTAATGTGTTTTGAGTGACAAAAATGGTATTTCTTATCAAAGAGGAAAGAAAACACAACCCTAATAGCAGGATAATGTAGTTTTACGTCAGAAATTGTCGATCTCAAAGTTGTGACAAACTACCGACACTATGGCGACACGACGCCAGGCAAAATATTCAAACTTTCAATTTAACACATTTTAATTACTTTATTGCAAGTGTTTTCATAGTTCGGAATACACATGGGAGTATTTTGTCTTGAGGATCTTGAGATCAAGTAAAAAAAAAAAGACAGGCCCGACGGGCTCCTTGTATGCAAAATGAGACAGGCCCGGAATGGATTTCGGGCTATCCTATTCTTGGAGCACTGAATTTCACATAAAAAAAACTAATTCAACAAATTATTTAAGCATAACTATTCGCAATCGAAATGGGGATCTACACATTATACTCTATTACTTCCAAATCAAACAGTGGAGCGCTGTGGTCTAGTGGTAGAGCGTTGGACCCATGATCCAAAAGTCGTGAGTTCGATTCCCGCCATTGCGTTGTGTCCCTGAGCAAGACACTTTATCTGCATTGCTTAGTACTGGTTCTACCCAGGAAGACATCGAGAATGATTAAAATAAGTTCATAGAGCTTTCGTTACAATCGTTGTAAAATAAATAAGTTTAAACTAAATCAAACCAAGCACTGCAGTGTCCTTTCCATTGTAATGTTGGCAGGGCTTTTACCCATTAAAAATTGTGAAGACTCCCGACCCTAGCCTGGTCATTTTGGTGGAGTAAAAAAAGGCGAAAACTGCCTAATTTGTGAAAAAAAGTATTGAATACATGCATTGTTTTTGTGGGAGCAGGATAATATGAAACTTTTTAGATAAACTTTCTTCTAGTGGAGCGCTGTGGTCTAGTGGTAGAGCGTTGGACCCATGATCCAAAAGTCGTGAGTTCGATTCCCGCCATTGCATTGTGTCCCTAAGCAAGACACTTTATCTGCATTGCTTAGTACTGGTTCTACCCAGGAAGACATCGAGAGTGATTCAAATAAGTTCATAGAGCTTTCGTTACAATCGTTGTAAAATAAATAAGTTTAAACTAAATCAAACCAAGCACTGCAGTGTCATTTCCATTGTAATGTTGGCAGGGCTTTTACCCATTAAAAATTGTGAAGACTCCCGACCCTAGCCTGGTCATTTTGGTGGAGAAAAAAAAGGCGAAAACTGCCTAATTTGTGAAAAAAAAGTATTGAATACATGCATTGTTTTTGTGGGAGCAGGATAATATGAAACATTTTAGATAAACTTTCTTCTATGAACATATCTCATATCCAGAACAAAACAATATTGAACAATTTAAGTGGTGGAAATGCCAAAATAAATAAAATAATAATATTAAATAAAATAAATAAATTAATAATAATAATTGTGAAGCAAATCGACCACAGTTGTGAAAAAAATGACTTAAATAGTGAGTAAGTGTCAGGTGAACTTGAATATGCATGATCAGAATAATTATGTATGCATACTTTTTTTTTATGAGAATTCTCAGGATGATCCAATCTATTCCTATTTCCTAAATGTAAATGCCATCACTTAGCAGCAATGATCAGGTAGGAAGGAATAGGAATGAATTGTTTCATGTGATACTGAATGTTGCGTTGTAAACCTTCTCGCCTCTCACCGCTGCAGGTTCGAATCCCACTGGGAGCTCGACTTGTGAGGATGTGTCGATCCTTACGGATGGCGGGAGGTGTATAGTACTGGTTCTACCCAGGACAAGTGGGTGTTCTGCCTCCACCACCCAAATATCCACCGTCATATATAACCTTACATGTGTTGAAAATGACGTAAAACACCATACAAACAAATCATTGATGATGTGTCATTTGAAATAATCAGTTCGTTTAATACCTTGTTCCCAAGTCACCACTCTCTACATACCCTCTTGAAATTAAAATTGCGTCGAACGTCACTGACTGACGTAATCAGCATTGAAAATTGTCATAATGGTGACGTTCTATTTTGTCTACAGTACAGTAGGTGCTTCACTTTGTCTACAAAGAACAAAAAAGGTTTACGTTTGTGCTTTCAAGTAAAAGAAAGGATATTTCACTTACCGCCTTTGGTTTCGCATAAACAATTTCAGGATAAAAAGGTAGGCGAATAATTATTATTGCATATAACTATTGTTTCAGGTGAATTTTTATTATTAATAAGTGTAATTGAGACTTAAATGGCGCAGTGGGTCGTTAAATACAATTTGAACAAAAAGCAATGACACAGTTCACACAATCTCAGACATTTATTACTATTAGGTAGGATGGTCAGCGCTTAGCCAGCGTTCTTAGTCCTTTTGTCATATTGTATTTTCAATGAAATTGGACTGCTTTCAAGTATGTAGATATAATATAAAAAAAAAATAGATCTAGTAAAATTAACTTAAATATTGACGCAATCACTTTTATTTAAACATAATCAAGCATTAAATCGTTGATTTTGTTGTTGCTGAACAGTGGCAAGTTAATTGACTAGAGCGATTAAATAATGTGTGCAATACTCATACTGTTATGCCTTACAGTGTACATCAGTGGAGTTTTCTAAACTCAATACAAAATCAAAACATCTGCTCGAGTGCTTCTACATCAAATTTGATACATATTTTGGATTGTTTTTACATTTGTTGGTGTTTCTAAATGAATCATTTTAACTTATACTTTTGCTGCTATCAAAGACTGGTTATAGTTTTGCCCTTCACAAAGGTAGTACCTAGTACTGTGAGTGTAATGCCAGTGATGGTCCTTGATTGGAAAATAAAAGTTATTCTATTCTATTCTATTTTAAGCCAGAGAACCAGGATATTATATTCTATCTTTATTTTTTTAAATAATAAATATTGACGCATTCACTTTTATTTAAACGTAATCAAGCATTAAATCGTGGATTTTTTTTTTAACAAATTAGATTGTAAAAAATAAATAAAATAAATATGTTGAATCAGGGAGTTAGTATATATATATATACTTACTCCCTGGTTGACTTGAGTAAACACTGAATACAATAGAAGAGAAGAGAATCGAAAACAAACTTAATTTACATGTAGGTTATATTCAATGCACAAGACCTCGATTCGCTCGGTGAAATTAGCTGTATAACGTCGCTTCGCTTGATGTAATCTCAGTGTAATTAGCTTTATTTTCCTTCGAATAACACCTCGCTCCGCTCGGCGTTCATGTGAGGTTATAACGACGTGCTGGAAATACGATTCACATGCACGGTGCACCGTTTTACTTGCATGATGCAACTTTACGGGCAGGTAACTCTAGCGGTTTGACGAAGATTTTTATTGCCTTAGTATGGCAATTTCAGAAAATCAACAACGCGTTAACCGTAAGGCGAGCTTACGCTCGCGATTACAATAATTTACATATTCTAGTTCTGTTTATTTATAACTCATTAAACATACAATTGATAATTTAATAACTAAAAGTAAGTATAAAAATCGAACAGGAAATGCAGCTTTCATAGAACATAGTAAACCCCAAAATACGCAAAAAAATAACTTGGACTATCCTTATTTTTCTGTCCGCCTTTTCCAGAAGAAACCTGGTATTTTGATTTTGCTGAATTCACAACATTGAATACTGAGTTTGACTCTTGCGGGAATACACTAACTTCGTAATAGAATACATAGAAATGAAAGATATTGTCAATGCTCCCACAGTATTGATTTGGAAGATGAATACCATTTTATTTTGATTTGTCCTTGTTACAGAAGAATCCGGACAATTTATATTAAAAAATATTATTATAATAGACCTAGCATGTTTAAATTCTTAGAATTACTCCAGGCACAGGATAAGAATATTGTTATTAAGTAAGCTAAATATATTAGTACAGCTTTAGCTGTAAGGAATACAATCTTGATTAATTAAACAAAGTTTAGCTCTTTTTAATTTTTTATTCTCATGTATGAGTTATTTAATATTAATATTGCTCATAGCAAATCTGCTTTTGTCTAAATCACTTGACCTATTACGCACGAAAATGTATGTATGTATATTTAACGATGTACGTATGAAATATATGTTCTGTTCTATTCTGTTCTGTTGGGGAATGAACTATGTGTTTGATTGATTTTTTTTGTTTTAGAATAAACAATTCTATTGATTAAAATGATCTTTATCAGTTCTTAATATAGATGTTCTTTCCTTCCGGAAAATCGTATAATAAAGCAGGGAGTAAGTATACGCAGGGAGTAAGTATACGTATATGAGACATTTTCATATGTCACTTTATACTACTGATCGTGATTGTCTATTTTAGACAAAATAATTTACGCATTGTAGAATTGAGTGTTTTTGAGGACAAGTTTTGTAAGAATCTTCAACTTGACAATTATTTAGTTTGTAAAGAAAGACAAAAATATCGGACAGGGAAGCAGCATTCAAGAACGACAGTCAACCACAAAACACAAAAACAAACGCAAACAGACAAACGAGAAGGCAAAAGGAACAAAAAATGCAAACGACATCACAAACACAAAACAGTTGACAATAGGACTACCGCCTTGGAACGGTCAGTGCAACAAAGACCACTGGGGGTTTAAACCGGTTCTAGGGTGCACCAAACCTCGCACTTACCCTACTGTCATCCCATTAAAACAGGACAGTGTAAATAAAGAAATCCCCGACATGATCTAATCTCTAACCAACAAGGCAGCATCAATAGGCAATATAAGTAAAACACAAATATGCTCGTGTAAATATAATACAAAAAAAACCAATAGCCTAGAAAGCCACAATGAAGGTACTCAGTGACTTGGCAGAAGCCAGAGCAACAAGAGAATAAACCATTAAGGGTATGTTTTATGAGAATCTTAAATTTGAGAACTATTGGAGAACTTTATTGGAGAACTGTAATAATTTGTTGAGACTATTGAAATTGAGTTTAGAAATGTGAGAACATGTATTAAATAATTCAGAATATGGGATATCTGACCATGAGAGTATCATACTGTAGTTTTAGCTTGAACTATTTGACTATGTGAGAGCTTTATTTGAGAACTCGACAATATTTGAGAAACTTAATTAGTTTGATGAGACTATTGGATTTGAGATAGATTTAGAAAAGTGAGTAACATATAACATGAACTATTTCGCCAATAGCGTCTCATAAAAAATCATACACTCTTTAATTTTAATTATAGGAACTTCTCAAAACCATTTGCTTACTAATGTTTTCGCGATTCAGCACGCAGAACTTTAATTATATTCTGCAGATGATAATTTTGCTCGAAAATGCGAAATAATTGGGTAATATGTTTGCTTTCCTATCGATATCGAATCCCATCGTGCTGCTTTTAGATTCGCTTTAAAGATGGTATACCTTATAATTAGTGTTGAAGCGATAGGCTATATTCTTAATCCATGCAGATATATTTTGCTTTGCTTTATATGTTCAATCATAATACACTTTGCGTATGTATATTTCTTTTGCATATCATTTCTACAGGTCTCTGTGTTCATCTCAAAGAGAGGAAACATTAAAAAAAAATCTTTTTCAGAAGAAAGTACTTCCGGCAGGGACATTTCTTTTTAAAACAATAAATCGTAATCGAGTCATTGTATCGATGAAGGTCATTAACCATATGCATGATTACACTATATACTGGTGTATTTTAATCTCGAGCCAAGTAATCCAATAAAAATGCCTTGACGGCAAATTCATTATTGCAAAAACTCGTCTGTCTTGTTGCAGATATTTTCCTATCAGTTATTTAGAGCCTTTGTTATTATGCAAAAAACAACAACAAATCAGCAGCCCGGGCACCGTAGCAAAGTTTTCCGATTAGTATCTGTGTCAAATACACCATGTTCAATGTTTATGCCACAATCAATTACATAACAGTTTTGAATACTCTTCTTTAACGGCCACATTTCATTCAAAAACTGACGGATGTGATTTCGGACACCTCAACATTTACTGCTACGGTAGTAAACATTTGTAGGATCCGCCTATCAAATTACCATTGCTGCAGGCAGCCTGATAGGTGTTGTAAACATTTTCCTACACATGCTGAAGCACATGACTCTTATAGTAATAACAAAGACTAACATGCATTAAGCGTATAACTTTCTAATAAACTTTATCCCAGATTTCTTTCACTGAAACTGATTGTTTTTCTTTTTCTTACTGGAACAGTGTAAAAACGAGTATGATAATGGACCTTTGGAAACGGCCGAGCACGACACATACGAAATATTGCAGTCTCGGTTTGCTTGAGACTGTTCATGAGCGGTAGTGAAATATGCTAGCTACCGCTCACGCCCTCTAGTATCGGGTTGAGCAGAACTCAATATTCATAAAATCAATAGTACACAATTTTAACCATCCCGAAGATGGCATGCATACGGCGGTGGACATGGAGTTATTTGCTTCCCCATGTCGTATGGCGTAAGTCCTTTCTGGATTTCGCATATAGCTGACAGTCCTTTCTGAAGTTGAACCTATGACATTCACATTCCAATCTAATAATGCTAGGTTTATTCTCATTTTGTAAGTTGAAGTACCAAATGATATCCTTTTGTCCACATATTGTAAAAGGGCATTATTTCAGGATTCTAAATAATGTGTATCCATACAAAATTTATATGTGTCAGCAATTTGTATACTGGCAGACCATTCAATAATTCTGACAAAATTCCTATAGCTCTTGCACTTTTTATCACATACTTTGAACATTTATAATTTGTGTCAGTTTTTCATCTAGAAGTCAAAAAACAGTTTTCGTGATGAAGGTGATTTACAAAGTTCGTCAAAATACTTTTTTTGAAAAACTTCTGCATCATTTTGGCAATTTTTTATAGAATAATACACATGAGTTCTAATTGTAGTAGCTTTGTCAAAGAGTTCTTCATGCCAAAGTTTCCCATGGGTTGCTTTAACCCAGCGTTATTCTTTTTGAATTTTGTGATATTGATTTTGTCATGTGCCATGTGTCAAGGGCATTTTCAGTTGGATTTCTTTCGTCTCTTATGTATTTTCTTATTTGATTGTTGTTATCATGAGCTTGAATGTGTGCAGGACAAGACTTTTCATCCAAATAGTCACCAATACGTTTCAACCCAATTAGCTCATGTCTTTGAGAACAGGGATCAACGTTGTTTTTTTAAGAAATTATTTGTATGTCTAACACTTTGTTGCATGTCCCAGACAAACCACATCACTAAAGGCTGTATTTTTGCGCCAGCAATGCCGAGTTTCTGTTTCTGTCAGGATATTTATTCCTGCAATAATTTCATCATTTGGAAACATTGCTGCAGTTATTGCAATTTCTTCTTGCAATGATTTTTCCTCTAATTGTTTTGTTTCTTCGAAATCAAGCTCCTCATATGTATTCTGAAACTATTTCAAGTATTTGTTTCCCATGTCTTCGATGTTTGTTGCATCACACAACTTGCTGAAATTATTTGGTAACATCCCAGATAAAAAATATCCATGTGCCATTCTAGCATTCACAAGAAATTTGCCATTTCTATGAAAATGCATGCTCTGACTTTTTACATTCTATATTCGCAGAAAGAACAGAGCGAAGCTTTCTAGTTTCCTTTACTTGTAATTTATGTTTACACTTTGATGCGTGCGATCCAACTTGAGACACAGGTGCTTTAACTCAACTGCTAGTTGCAACAAAATTTGCTCATTGATGGGCTCATCCTTCTCTATTGTTTGGTATACAGAACCTTCAAAGTCTGTCAGGTCTTGGTTTCTCTCAGTTGGAATGTTTAAGTTTATCAAAAAATCAAAAACTCTATGAAATAATTCAAAAGTGGACACGACATTAAACTTCCATTCTCCAAGAAACAGTTTGTCTTTGTCAGTTTTGCTCAAAAGCTCAATCTTGCCATTTTCCTCCTTGTAATAGTATTAAATTTTCCTCGAAGAAGAGGTTTAGCTTATTTCTGTTTTTGATTTGATAATGTTTCTGGCTTCTTTTAAGAGGGTTCTTTTGAGTATATTCCTGGTTCTTTTCTCATCTCCTGACGTATTATATTTAATACTGGTTGTTCATAAGCATTATTTATATATGAATTGAATCACAATAATATTTCAGAAATGAACAGTGAAACCTTTCCTATACAGTTATAATCACAAAAATATATAATTTGGCGCCCTTTTGACAACTCGCAATTAATGTAGATTACATGTCAGCGCCTACTATGTCTGGAATGTTAATGAAAAGGATAGCATCTGTTTCAGAGAAAAGTGTGAACAAAGATACATAATAATCATGACAAAAGAACAAATGGAAATTACAGAAGAAGTTTTTAAATTTAATGAATGGGATAAAGATATCAAATGTGATGATACGTATTTTCTTAATATTGATGGAAATCAAGAACTTAAATGTTGAACATACAGTCAAATAATAAATTGTGATGCTTTACATTGTCTGGTTTTGATGATAATACAGAGTAGAAGCCGTATGATACAGCACGCTTTTCATAGAACAAAGTAAATCCAAAAACACGCAAATCGACAAACATGAATGGCAATGTTAATAAGAAATAAAGGCATATGAAGTCACAAACACAAAACTGGTTGACAATAGTGCTACGGGAAACGGGACAGTGTAAATACATAAATTCCCGCCATGAGCTATGCTCTAACCAACAAGGCAGCATTAATTGGCAATATCAGTAAAACACAAAGATGCTCGTGTATATATAAATACAAAAACAATAGGCTAGAGAGCCACAAAAAAGGTACTCAATGACTTGGCAGAAGCCAGAGCACCAAGATAATAAATCATTGAGGGCACGACAAGACAAGAATGCAGACAAACCTCAAACGTCACTGTGCTTTAGAGAGTCCATAGCCTGTATGTATGAAACATCACCAAGTCAGGCTGTGATAGAAAATATCTTAAATTACTTTTATATTGTAAAAGTAGATCAGGGTTACGATAATACAATGTTGCCAAGGTTTTTCAAAGTTTTTGTAACGGTACTTCTGCTGGAGTAGCTTTTTAGTGTTACAAATATTACGAATATTAAAGTACTCATCGCGACTACAAATCCTAGAAAAACGAAAACGTTGGGAAACATTGACCCCATAAAAATAGATCGAGAACATCACCATCTAAGTGGGAATATTTAACAATATCAAAATTAAAAACATCTTTCCTGTCAATGACTTTACCAATTATTTCACCATTTTCATTTTCAGTAAATCAAGAAAAGAAGCGGCAGTATCAGAAAATTAGCTTTGTTGAGTTGAAGTTCTTTATGATAGATAGTATTAACCATAGTAGAAAAGACCGGATTGTCAAAGTTCAATATGGCATCCAACTACCGAGAGATTAAATTAAAGGTTTCAGTTACATCTGCCTGAGTATCTGATGAAAGACTCAATATGAAATCGATTTCATAGCAATATAAGAACAAATCTGCGACAAGAGATGCAAGTTCGTACTCCTAGGGATACCAACATATTCCATATAAACTTAGTTCCATACTTGACGAAAATATTATCTAATATGAAAATGAGTGCTTCACAAACTTCTTGCAAAGTCCACATCGTGTAATTGTCTAAACTGCTGTGGGGAAAGAAAAGCTTTAATATTGGTACATGCGAAAAAAAGTAGCTTTTTTTTTCGAGTCGAAGTTAAACACACTGCTTTCTATTTAATATGTAAATGCCCTTTGTTGAGATGATGTAACCGCATTTTATTTTGCAAATATAAATCACACTAGTGTGTTATGGTTTATATCTAAAGGATTTATTACATACCCAGAAACCATGGCTATGGCAACTGAAAACAAAACCTCTGATCTGAGGGTGTCTCGCCCACCGCGGAAAACCACATATGAAATATTGTATTAAATTTGTGCTTAAATGATGTCCACCAAAGGCAACACATCATATGTCCAAATATAAAACAAATAAAAGGGAAGAAATCATAAGAAGTTAAGTTACTGATGTTAAGTGGTTTAACCAGGGTGTAGCAAAATATGACCTTGACCTTTTATGTCGTTCAGCGATGTCCACCAATGCCAACTAGAGCTGTCGCCTTTTATGGGCGACAAATATTCCCCCAGTACCAGTCGCCCCATTTCCCACCCTACTGTCTGAGTAAAAATTGAGTGGAACGGGATTTTCATGATCAGGTAATGGTGGCGTTGGCCTTTGACCTACTGACCTCAAAACCAATAAGGGCCATTTTTTTCATCACAGGCAGTCCATTATTACAAGTTATGGACAAGAATTTTCATTATCTGGTCCCGGTAACATTGGCCTTTGATCTTACTGACCTCAAAATAAATAGGGTCATCCTCGCACCACAGGTAGTTCGCCCCTGAAGTAGCATGGTATTTGCTTCAGCGGGAGAGGAGTTATGGAGCGGACAATGTTTTTCATTATCGGGTCCCTATGACCATGACCTTTGATTTTCTGACCTAAAATCAATAGGGCCATCCTCTCACCACAATCAGTTCACATATGAACTTCCATGAGATTTGCTTCAAGGGGAGCGGAGTTATGGTGTGGACAATGTTTTTCATTATCGGGTCCGGGAGACCTTGACCTTTGACCTACTGAATTCATTGGTGTCATTTGACCTACTTACCTCAACATCAATAGGGGTCATCCTCTCATCACAAGCAGTCCACGCATGAAGTTTTGTGAGATTTGCTTCAGCGGGAGAGGACTTATAGAGCAAACAATGTCGTTTAGCGGGGGTAACACTACATATGACCAATTATCAAAGACATAAAGTGAGACAATCGCATCAAGTAAATCACATTAACTGAGGTTAAGTGAGGTTTGGGGGAAAAAACACGCAAAATATGACCTTGACCTCGATAATTTTTTGTCACTCAGTGATGTCCGCCAATGCCAACAATACATATGATCAAATATCAAACAAAGAAATTTATCAGAAAAATTTAACTGAGGTTATCTTACCTAACCAAACGGTTTAGGGTAAATAACGCAAAACGTGACCTTGACTTTCTTATTTTTTATCGTTCACTGATGTCCACCAATGCCAACCATACAAATGACCAAGTATCAAAGACATAACATTAGGCAATCTCATAAAGTTAACTGAGGTTAAGTTACCTAACCAAAAAAGAGTGGCCTACTTTGCCACTGACTGTTCCAAGGCGGTACCCCTATTGTCAACCCTTTTTGTGTTTGGGATGTCGTTTGCATTTGTTATTGCTTTTGCCTTCTTGTTTGTCTGTTTGCGTGTCTGTTTCTGTGTTTTGTGGTTTTCTGTCCTACTTGAATGCTACTTTCCCTGTCCGATCATTTTATATTTCTTTTGATAATGGACCTTTGGAAACGGCCGAGCACGACACATGCGAAATATTGCAGTCTCGGTTTGATTGAGACTGTTCATGAGCGGTAGTGAAATATGCTAGCTACCGCTCACGCCCTCTAGCCCCGTGTTGAACCGAACTCAATATTCATAAAATCAATAGTACAAAATGTTAACCATCCCGAAGATGGCACGCAGATGGCGGTGGACATGGAGTGTATTGCTTCCCCATGTCGTACGGCGTATGGTCCCAATATCTAATAAAATTAAATGCCCCGAAGAGCAAAATAAACAATATGGAATTTAGTTGGGAAAATGTACCACCGATAACTAAATATAAGTATCGGGCTCAACGATCTCCAAAGATCGAATGAATAACAGTACTGATTGCAAGAGCGGAGTTAACCAAGGTTAAGTTACCAAACCAAGGTTAAGTGTGGCGAAGATAAGCAAAATATGACGTTGACCTTGGTAATTTTTGTCGTTCAACGATGTCCACCAATGCTAATAATAGATATGACCAAGTATCAAACAAAGAAAATGAGGCAATCACATACAGTTAACTGGGGTTAAGTTACCTAATGAAGGCTGTTACCTAACCAAGGTTAAGTTTTGGGAAAATAACGCAAAATATGACATTAACCTTGTTCATTTTGACCTTACGTGATGTCCCTTGACCCAACAAAGCATCAGACAAAGTTTCAGAAAAATTCGAGCAGCGCTTGTTGAGATATCGTTGATTTAAAATGTGGTCGCCGCCGAAAAAGTGACTGCTATGTCTCGCTACCCACTATGTGAGCGAGACAAAAAATATATATTTTTAAAGCAACAAACACCAAGATAATGAAGTAGCGGAATACTTGTCTCTGTTGCTTGTATTTGTTGCTTGCACTGTATTCCCTTTCCAGTAATTATTGACATTCACACTAGCGTTAGTTTCAGTGCTGTGCGGCGGCTGTAAAACATCGCCCTGGGTCTTTGGTATCATTAAGCCAAATCTTTGTGGATTTAAAGGAGAACGTTGCTTGGTGTTGCACCTTATATGACATCTCATCAACAGACGCAACACCTCTGACGCCCCCTAGCACCTACCAACTTACCGTTTCTTTTACTGCAATGCCACCTATACTGGGGTCGGTGATCCCAAAAGACCAACACAAAATGACATTACTTTTTTTGAACGTATACACCTATTAAAAGTATCCCATAAGTAATTAACCTTTGTAATTCTTTAGAATATATGATTATATAGGCATTTTTAAACTTGCCACATATAATGTGTTGACGGTAATAGCTAGGGACCAAAATTGTCGCATAGTGGACAAAAACACCTAACTTTCTTTGATAGTAGTTGGTAGTCTTACTTGAAAAACGAAAAGGGTCCCCAAGGTCACAGGTCATTCTGTTGCTATTTTCAGCACATTGCAAAATGGCCGCCATCCAAATACAGAAGATTTACACATAAATGTTTTTGGCTTCGATGCAAACTCCTCCATAATATATTAATCATACGACGTTGATGGATTACTTTTAACTTCCTCTCAAAATTGATTCATTTAAGAAACTATTTCAACAATCCTTCGGTAAATGATTGAGAATCTAAAGCAGTACTTAAAAATCAAGTTTAAATGCAGTAAACTATAGTTGCTTAAAAAAGAGTATGATAATGGCCCTTTGGAAACTGCCGAACAGACTTTCAATATATTGCAGTCTCGGTTTGATTGAGACTGTTCATGAACGGTAGTGAAATATGCTAGCTCCTGCTCACGTCCTCTAGCCCCGGGTTGAGCAGAACTCAATATTCATAAAATCAATAGTACATAAGTTTAACCATCCCGAAAATGGCATGCATATGGCGGTAAAATCCAAATCCATTGAGCCGATTTGTTTAAAATATGACGCTTGGGTAGATGCGCGCTAAATTCAAACAATAAATATGCATACACATTGTGGAGCGTGTGGGTGGGTGTGGGGGGTGGGGGGGGGGGGGGAGGGGGATATTTTTAAAAGAATTTTCCAGATGATTCTCTGAAAACTAGAAAAAGATGTCTCGTCAGTTGAGTGGGTTCAGAAATCACAATAAGTCGGACTAAGTGTGTCAGTTCCAATTTAAGTACAAAGGTCAGACGCGTGTCAAAGTACATCAGCATGTCGGGTGGGAGATCAACGTCACGAGATCCAGTGGTGTTAAGTCACGTGGAGGCCACAAAACCTCATTTTAGCGGGAGGCCCTCGAACATCCTTAAAGGCCCGAAATGTCTTGGGTCACGTGGAGGCCCGGGAACATCCTGATCACGTGAAAGATCCGGAACATCCTGATCACGATGAGGCCCGGGAACATCCTGATCACGTGAAAGCTCCGGAACATCCTGCGGATATCCGGGATAGCTCAGTTTTACCCTAATTCGTCTAACGCGTGAGCCGTTGAATTTATCCAATCAAAATAGCTGCGCTTATTTATAAATATAAATGGTTGCTTTATCTTTGGGAGATTATTCAAAATTACATTAAAACATACCAATGGAAGACACACGATCATTATTCTATATCATAACAAAAGTTAGTTAGCAACATAAGTGATAAACGTGTTTGATTAAAATAACAAATAGTTAAGATGCATGCATATTTACTGCTGTTTAACTATACATGCTAAATACGTGCGAAAACGCACTCGTTTCTATATCGGAAGAATATTTCTCACTCGGGGATTATTTCCCGTATCACTTCAACAATGTTAATTAAACTCTATTTAATTCACCTTCCTGTGTAAAGGTTTATACGTATCGTTACTTACAAGCACACGTATGCATGTTTAATGTAAATGTAGACGGAACATTTGCCTTTTTAATTTCTACACAATCAGAATGTTATGTGTTCTTCTTGTTACAGTAAAATACAGCCATTGATTTATAGTGTTTTACATCGCCTTACTCCTTTCATTATATTTCAGTAGACATTCACACACTCTACATTGATCCAGATCCCTCGTGGATTAGCAGTGTATGATTCGTATGATTCACACCCGATTTGAGGTGGTGACGACATGTGGCCAGATATAGTTGTTTTATGTGTTCCGTCTGCATTACTTTCCCAAAGGACTTTTTCCATTGACGGTTCTAACACAATATAATCTTATAACATGCTACTATGTTGTTATAATGAAAATGTCTGCTTATTAACAAATACGAGGGCTGTTCGGATAATAAAACCGTGTTTCGGTATTGTGTTCATTAAAACGTGACAAAGGTAAAAACATACGCTCATACCTTCAATGAGTTCGTGCAGTGTACATTGTTTTACATCGTACTCGTAACACTAAAAAAGACTGGCAAAAAAACGTGTTAGAAACCAGATCTTATTTAAAAGGTAGGTCGTTACTGGCCTTAAAGGAGATAGACATTCACAACGAGGTGTAAGACATTTATGGGGATGGCCAAGTGTCTTATAGAACTATATGTAGGTTAGTAAGTAAATTGCAGTCAGAACAGCAGCATGTTACAGATGCTGCTCGGTCAGGTCGTCCTAGAACGTCGTGCAATGAAAGTAACATTGAAAATATACGACATATCCTAAATTGTGATGCTAGATTGACAGTAAGGAAAACGCTCGTATGAAAATTTGTCTTTAGCAATAGTTCATACAATTTTGAAGAAGCATCTACATGTTCGGCAGATTAATGCGAGATTTGTTAACCGAGGACCAAAAGAAAGCTCGAATAATAATGGCCCAACAACTTCTGAGAATGTATCTTTCTTATAACAAAAAAAGGCTTTTGATATTATTATACCTCACGTTTACACTCCTGTATAAATTGCCCATACCCTTAACGTGAAGCAATTTTTACTGTTCACCAGTAAAATTGTTTTACTGTTACACGATTGTGACGTCACTGGAAGTATAAAAATAACAACACGCTTTGGCAATTGGAAATCGGTGGACGCTTATTAAAATACAGTTGAAGTTATGTCAATCGGAAGACGCTTGGTTTACCAAACGACAATAAAAAAATGTGGCGAGCAGATTTGTTACTTTAAATCAAAACTGGTATATAAATAAAATTTTAAAAAAAAAAATGGGATTTTTTCCCCTCATATATTTAACTTTTAATCAAAACACATTTGTTCGGTATAATAAAATAAATATTGCATCCCAGTGAGGGTGACAGTGAATATTTTCAATTATCATTAATAATATGACATTATTTTCCTCAGGTTGACAATATCCACTGTCACCATCACTCTGGGATGCAATATGTATATAATGTTATTACTGGTCATGAGGTTCATTGGGTTCATTATTATGAACAGAAAAGAAAAGTTTCAAACCGAATCAGGGCCACGAAAAAAGTGAGACGTCCATATATCGCCAAACGGACGAAAACTTCTAAACAGGTATTGTACGCAATATGTCATAATGGTCCAGTTTTGCAAACGGTTGTTCCAAAAGGCCGAACTGTGACTAGAAAATTTTAGAAAAAGGAGGTTATGGAAAACTTGGAGCGGTACTACAAACGTCGCCGCCCAAAAACAGGTATCATGTACATTCGCCTTCTGCATGACAATGCACCAGCACACAAGGCACGAATTTTAACCGATTTTTGGCCAAAAGGAAAGTTCACTGTTCTTCCTCACCCACCGTACTCGCCAGACTTGGCATCCTGTGACTACTTCATCTTCCCCAAACTGAACTCTGTAAAAAGATATAAATCAAGATGCGCCCTGGGGACCTCCATTTTCCAGTATCTCAGGGATATACACTTCAAGACTATGAAAAATGTTTCCAAAATTGGATAGAACGGCTCAAAAGGTGTATTTTGGCAAAGGGAGATTACCTTGATGGTCTCGCAAATTAAAGTAATCTAAACCGTTTCTATATTTAAAAAAAATAATCAAAGGACATTACTTTCCGAACAGCCCTCGTACATTCACTTTCACAAGTATCATACGTGCTGGACTTCATATTTATATTCAGCTGTTAGCTTATATATGGAGACTCGCGGAGGTTTAGCGAATAACACAGATGCCATGATGCCAGCTTCTATATGGAGATTCGCGAAGGTCCAGTGAATAGCACAGACGCCATA
Source organism: Cyrtodaria siliqua (assembly GCA_037043455.1). Lineage (NCBI taxonomy): Eukaryota > Metazoa > Mollusca > Bivalvia > Adapedonta > Hiatellidae > Cyrtodaria > Cyrtodaria siliqua. The sequence continues at coordinate 39,018 of JAWPHD010008105.1, forward strand.
ATGTCTGCTTCTTTATGGAAATCCGCGGACGTCCAGTAAATAGTACATACGCCATGATGCCAGCTTCTGTATTGGGAATCGCGGTGGTTCAGAGAATAGCACAGACGCCATGATTCCAGCTTCTATATGGAATCTCGCAGAGGTCCATTTATTAGCACAGACGCCATTATGCCAGCTTCTATAGGGATACTCGCAGAGGTCCATTTAATAGCACAGACGCCATGGTGCCAGCTTCTGTATGGAGAATCGTGGGTATACAGTGAATAGCACATACGCCATAATGCCAGCTTCTGTATGGAGCCCGCGGAGGTCCAGTGAATAGCACAGAAGCCATACTTCATGTGTGGTTTGTATTATGCACCCTAGAACCTGGTCTACCAACAACGGCCTTTTGTGCCACCGTTCCAATGCGGTAGCCCTATTGTCAACCTTGTTGTGTTTGTGATGTCTTATTTGGTCGTTTATTCGTCTTTAAAGTTGTTCTTTATTTCTGTGTGTTTGTGGTTGACTGTTATCCTTGAATGCTACTTTTCCTGTTCGATTTTTATTTCTACCTTGTATTATACCATAACTTGATAACGAAAAGAAGTGGCCAACTGAACATGCAATGCATTGCAAAATGATATGTTTTAACCTGTTTTGGTGAAGTTTTAGAAAGTTTAATAAAGATTGTATGAAAGTGACTATGACCAAGGATCTTACGACATTCGTAAAACATTTGTTAATCGTCTCAGAAGTCAGGTTGTGATAGTCTTTGTCGCAGAAGAGTTCTTAAATTACTTCTATATTTTAGAAGAAAATCAAGATATGATAATTTTGTAAATGTGTTTTGAAGCTTATGGTAACTGTATCCCTGATGGAGTAGCTTTTTTTTCAAAGAACAAATTAAAATATTCAAATGGAACGAACAATGCACAACGCAAAACGTAAGAAAATACAGGGTTATCGACTTGGAACGGTCAGTAAGCAATATGGCTTATTCGTGTTATTTGTACACAACCTCGCGTTTAACCAGTATTCAATGCCAACATTGATAAGACAAAATAAAAGTACATCCGATCAAAAGAAAATCTTTAACAATATATATATATTTAGACTGAAACGCAAAAGAAACGCAACTCGGGAATTTCCGCTATATATTGTATATACTGCACACTTAATTCCACATAATATTCTAAAGAAATCTCAAAATCTTTTGTGAAAAAAAAGTTGCAGTTCATTAGAGAAAGGACACAACTGTGATGTTGTAGACGTTTTAATCACACTACACCTTGTAACAAGAAATTCATAAATGTTGAAGTTTCTCTTTGAAAAACTGTATTTAACGTAAAGAGATTGCAAAATGTTGCATCCTAAGTTTTCTCACAATGCTTGAGCCAAACGCGTACTCTGTCAATAATGAAACTTTGAAAGAATAATATTTTCTGTTTTAGTATTTTTTCCGAAAGGAAAGGTCTATTGTACATACAATATATAGAGGAAATTCACGAGTTGCGTTTCTTTTGCGTTTTAGTATAATTATATATACTTAGAAACACCGCCCCATGTATCCAGAATTGTACAGAACACCCCAATCAGTTGCAGCCAAAGAGGAAATCAATCTAAGATATTACCGATAACAAGTTGAGTTTTGATTCATTCTCTAAATTTCGCTCCATTCGTTTAAGTTTTGTATTATTAATTTCGGCAATTTGTACATAATACACCACATGCTCAAAGCTCCTGTCATCTGTGTGGTTTCATAAGGACATTACGAATGGTTTATGTTCATATTAGTTATGCCTAGACATGTTTGTCTTGATTACATCCTGCATGTGAACACCTAGACGCCATATATCGTAGAAATGCTAGACACTATTTCCGTTTGAATTTTGTACTTAAAGTTAAGTGTCCTTGATCATATTTTCCAACAATGGCGAAGAAACTATAAAAAGTCAGAATACGGAGCATTAACCATTGTTTACAATGCTACTCACTTCTACGATACGTGCTTCTCGCTTATACATCTTGTGCTACTCGTGTCTTTTAACTTGAATAAATGTTGTTCTATTATAACAAGGTGATTACGCACTAAAACGACTGTTTTAGTCTCTAAAGGAAGATAAATGGTACATTGGTAACACGTCTCAGAAGGGTTATTGGGTTTTAAGTGGCTTGCCTCCAAAATATAACCAGCAAATTATTAAAATTGACCTAAATTATATTTTGAGAGTAAGTGTCATCACTAAGTTTCAGAATAAAAAGAGTAGACACAAAAGTCGAAAAGAAAATAATAGAAACAAAATATGGCGAAAGGAGTATCGCCTTGTAACAGTCAGTGACAAAAGCTTGCAGGAGATTTACACCAATGATTGGCTGCAACTGCGTGGTTGTTCAGTACAATGGTATAACTTTCGTATCACCCATATAAATAAAAAGTTGTTTAAAAATAAAAATCCGGCGTGAAATCCGCACTATATTTGGCCAGACGCGATTTCGATATAATACAATAAATATCACATTCACGAGAGAGTGATAGTAAGAATGCGCACACTGGAGAAATTGATTATTACACTCGGTTTCGCCTCGGGCGATACTCATATCCTCAGAGTGAACATTCTTACTATCATCTTCTCATGAATGTGATATTTATATGCTCTACCAAACGGCTATGAAAAGAAATATAAAAAGATCGGACAGGGAAAGTAGCATTTAAGGAGGTCAGTCAATCACAAAACACAGAAACAAACACGCAAACAGACAAACAAGAAGGCAAAGGTAATAATAAATACAAACGACATCACAAACGTAAAAGAGTTGACTATAGGGCTACCGCCTTGGAACGGTCAGTGGCAAAGTAGGCCACTGTCGATTAAAACCGGTTCTAGGGTGCACCAAACCTCACACTTACCCTACTGTCATCCAATTAAAACAGGATAGTGTAAATAAAGAAATCCCCGCCATGATCGAAAGTTGTTATTGATCAAACCAAAGGTTTCGGACGATGAGTATACAAGAGCAAAACAAAATTCGTTGTGTTATTTCAGATTTCTATCATACGATATACCGGAAAGACATTTTCGTGTTTCGTACTGTTGCTAGCATTTATTTATCATATATATCGAGGATCTCGCAAAATCCTCCTTCGACGTGACAGTTTCACTTTAATGATGTCAATTTTCCAATTTGTAGGTTGCAGAAAACTAAATACTTTCCCATAGACCTCCTGTTGCACCTGTCAGCTTATATCTCAAGAATAATACACCAGATTTTCTTTAAATTACCTTATTTCATAGATATTTCCATCACAAAGCCTTTGAAAGTGTGAAAAAAACATTTTTTCCAGCTCAACCTCTCTGCACATGTTTGTGGTTACAAACACTATTGAATCCGCAAAGAATATTGGCATGCAATTTCAATGGATTTTAAATTTTCAAAAACATGAAACAATTTTTTTTTATTTAATTTAATGATCCTAGCTGATGGGGATTATTTTACCTATAGTTTATCCTTCCTGAAAATGCATATTGAATATTTCAAAGTTATATCTGTTGACCTCTGTGAACTTTCACTTCTGTACTCAATCTTACACAACAAAAGGCGGGGCTTAAGCCAGGCTATATTTAGCTGTACGCAGCCTGTAAGGCAAATCATGACGTGTTTTTTTTTTTACGACGTCGCTACGTTACGCGGTTATAAATGCGTTCGCCTTACAAATCATGCGACACCCTAAACCAAATTTAACGTTACTAACGTTCATTTTATGAAGTAAGATTTCAAATAATGATAAATAATTAAGGCGTCTAAAAACTATTACTATTAAACGTTTTAACGTATACAAACACAGTGATTTGGTCCTCATTTGCATCTGAAATACACTTGTGTATTACGAGAAATAATTCATGGCTTTACTGCACTCCCAGACGCCATGTTATGTGATAAAAAGTATTTTCTCAAGATATTTTAGATCTACTTTCTGGTTCAATTCTTTCTGGAGGCAAGCACCTTTAAGAAAGACAAAATAATAAATGGATTAAACGGATTACAACGACATCAGTGACCGAAAATCGTATAATTATAGTGTGGGCGCGTTCAGAGTTAATTAAACGCTTAGAAAAACAAGCCGCTTATTTCTCTCTACGAGTCGGAGGAGTTTGGTCAGAAGAGGCTCCAATTCGTTTTCTAATCACCAAGTAGACTGAAAGCTTAAATGCTCCTCTGCTTATTATTCAAATCATTTTCTACACGAGTAACTGTTTACTTTTTATTGGGAGACTTGGATAATCGCAACGACAACATTGTTTGCTTTAAATACCTCACCTCGTCCAGCAAGCAGATAACACATGAACGACCAATCAAGGAAGAGGAGACAATCATATCAGATAAAACTGCCAAAGAAAAACATCAAGTTAGATATTATATCTAAGATTGCAATTACTTTTTGGAAATTGTGCAATTTTAACGTTAATTGTAATATTTTAAATATTAAAATGTTTCTCTTAACTCGCTGAAAACACTATTTTTCGTCCATACATTGGTATTTAATGTACTTAAGCGGTAAATATTAGTTTATAAAACACAAAATAATTACGTTGATAAACATGACACAGCTTCCATTATTGAATATTTACCGGATAGAAACAAAATGTTTTGAAAGAATTCAATAGCGGTACAAAAAGGAATAGCGGTACAAAAAGGTATAGCGATACAAAAAGGTACCGCTTCGTCGAAGCCCACACTAAAAATAAACTCGCGGTAAATAATAGACGAGTGCGTTACCAGTTGAGCTACACGAATGTAATGCAACACATAAGATGGTCAATGCGCTACTGGATTTCACCTAGCAACAGAAACACAAATATTGCGATCACTGCTATGTTTATAAACAAAGAATAAACCAAACATCTTTTTTTTAAATTAACGAATGTATTATTGCAGACTTATTTGAGTCTATGCTCATGAATTTTATATATACATTTCACTGAATAAAAAATCAGAGTTATTTACTTATTCTAAATATAAGATTTACTTACGGACTGTGTTCCTTTATGACCTTCTACGCATTACACAACACTCGCTGGATTCTTACCACTGGTAATATATTCCATACATGAATTAGAGCTAAATAGCATAATCATAAACAAAACGTATACGATGTACTTGATATCAAGATAATACAAATTAAAACGTTCGAGTTCTATACTGCCACAAAAACAGAAGCCTAAAGAAAGGTCACCCTCCAGTTTTAAAAGGTAACAGTAACATAATTGTTTTAACAGAATTACGCGAGAATGGAATGAAAATAAAAGCTGAAAAGGTGATCCCTTGGAAGCAACAATCACAAACAAGAGAGAAAAGTATTAGACTCGGTTGTATTGAGTCTGTTCATGAGAAGTATTATTAGGAGGTTATTAACTGCGGTAGGTGTACCTCTTTGCGATATTCGCCAGCGATAGCCATAAGAGACCCGAAAGCTTTAGTGTGCAGTTAATAACCTGTTTATTACGTGCGTGATCAAAACAATATCATTTTTAATAGATCTAAATTAAGCAAAGTAAAACCTTTTATTTGCTTGTGCACTTTTTGTTTGTATATTACTCTTTATTGGAAGTCATTTTACCTATTAATTGACAAGAACAAAATAAACTGATAACATAATTATACCTTAGTCAGTCAGATAGAGGCAATTCCAGGTTCCCAGGGCACCACTTCCACATATCAATTGAAACAAGCAAGGTTTTACGCAAGCGTAAATAGCTGCCGAGAAAAAATAGCGTTATATCTGTGTAGGAACTCGGACAATTGTTTAACATAAGAACATATCAAGTCACATGTGTTAAAACAATTTATAAAAAATGTTTTCACTATTTTGAAGACGTAAACACGCCACGACCGTTTTCCTTACAAGACACTGTCTTCCCAAGTTTTACCATCAGTTCTTCCTACCACACATTTTAAATCGACGACCTCGCTTCGTTTTGGTCAAATCCTTGACATTGATTACATATTGATTACATATTCATCTTTGTAGCACGACATGCTAGAAGTACACAACATCACAAATGTCACAATTATTTACTTGTAAGAGATGCGTGCAATACAACACAGATAAACTGTGCACTGGTACCATGTATAATAAGATTGTGTTATCAAAGTGAAAAACTAAAAAAGAACTGTTTATTGCTACCCTACCATGTGCAATTATGAAAACCATATAAGAGTCGCTGCCGGAACACGTTGACCGTCACTGGCGTAATCTTTGTAACACATTCGTCATAATAGCATCGTCGTCTAACAATCTCCTGCGAGCAATATAGTGATCTAAATCCGTTAATCGGCGTTTGATGCACGGTATGACTGGTTCGTGGTCGATATTTTTTCTCTACAATTGAATTTAATGGTAAATTAATTTATAACGAATTTTAGATTTTAGATTTAATATGGATTGTTGGCCCTAAATACGACTTTTTGTCCTTCCATTTGATTGTTTGTCCCACCGACTCACGTCCATGTCCAAACTGACCACAGAAGCCATCTGTATTACACGAAAACAAAGCCAAATTGGTTACTATATTAAGTAACACATGTAATAATATAATAATACTATATCGGCAGCAAATGTAACGAGAACATGACAATAGCAATCCACATGATTCTGTGATGTTTTTTTAAATATTTATTCTTTTTTCGAAGAAAAATCATCAATTGCAATTTGAAAAGCAGTAAAATCACTGTGCTTTTATGCCACGTTATGAAATCACATTTGTGGAAGTTTCAACTCATATGCAAAGTTACTGTATTGGTTTTCCATTGTGTCTGTGATGTCAATTTTTTTTTTCGTTTTATTGATCAATTGCTATAGGTTGTACTTGCACACCACGACATAACACACGTTCAAAATAATGTCACGGTTTGGATTTGAAAATCCGAGAATTCGCGGAGAATTGGACAAAATCAAAAATATTTTGCATTCATACTCAATGGTGATTTCACCCCTGACAACTCTCTCCAAACAACCAAGTCCAACCATTTGGTTCACCTCTCTTATTATTGTTATTTCGCTAGATTTGCTAAGTGTTTGGGTCCTTACTTTTGTTCGATGTTGGATGGTTGACACTTTGCAGATGACTGGCTAGGCTTGGAGTCGTCTGTGAGAAAGAAAAAAAGATGCCATTCAATACGATATCAAACAATCCAGGTAACCCGCTCCGAGAGGTCACACAAACAACATACTACCTAAATGACCAAGAACTTTACAATGTTAACTCAGCAACTTTTCGTCGTGTAGACATCAGCTCAGACATATCATGGTCTCCATACGTCAGTAAAATTAACCAATAAAGCCTTGTCTTTCTGCTTACAGATACACGTATTAACTTTTATAATGCTCTTTACTTCCTCCGAGAACTAGGTTTTCCTTTCGTAATTTAAAATCGGGAAAATTAATACATTTGTTTTAGTTCCTGCTGATAAAGTAGCTAATAGTGTATTGTTTGATGCCTACATTATGTCAACGTTTTATCTCTGAAACTCAGTAGCACTAATTCGTATACTCCAGTTCAGTCTACTGAGGATGATGTTGCTTCTACACGTATCACTCGGTGCACTACTTTCAAGGCTGGAGTAGAAGAAAACCAGAACAAACTGCCAACTATGTACTGAATTCCTAAATTTCATAGAAATCCGTATAAGGCCCGCTTTATTTCGAATTCTAGTGCCTGCCGCTACCACCAACCTCTCCAAACTTTCAAATTCTTGTCTTACTGCCGTTAAACAATAGTGTGCTAAAACTTATGAAAACTCTGGGATGAATTTATTTTGGTCTATAAAATATTCAGGAGACGTTCTTGGTAAAATTTGCAATAAACGTCGTTTCATCTATAAGCACCTATGACTTCCGTAGACTATATACAAACTTACCACATCACCTTATCAAAGACAAGCTTATTGCTCTTATTCAAAACAATTTCGCTAGAGAAACAACTATATTTTTGGCCCGTAATAATATTAAAGAGTTTTTTACTTACTAACGGCAGTTTTGACAATTACACTAAGTTGACAGACCAAGAAGTTTGTAAAGCACTAATCTTCCTATTAGATACTATTTCGTCAGGTATGGAATTACCGTTTATAGATAAATTGTTAATATCCCTACTGTGCACCCGTTGTCGCAGATTTGTTTTTGTATTGCTATGAAAGAGATTTCATGTTGAGTCATTCACCAGATACCCAGAGAGATGTTATTGAAGCCTTTAGTTACACCTCTCGGTATCTGGATGACGTATTGAACATTGACAACCCTTTCTTTTCTACTATGGTTAATAATACATACTAAAGAAATTCAACTTAACAAAGCTAATATTTCTGATACTAAGAAATATAAAAAGATCGGACAGGTAAAGTAGCATTCAAGGAGGACAGTCAAACACACAACACAGAAACAAACACGCAAAAAGACCAACAAGAAGGCAAAAGTAATATTAAATGCAAACGACATCACAAACACAAAAGGGTTGACAATAGGGCTACCGCATTGGAACAGTCAGTGGCAAAGTAGGCCACTGGGGCTTTAAACCGGTTCTAGGGTGTACCAAACCTCACACTTACCCTACTGTCATACCATTAAAACAGGACAGTGTAAATAAAAAAATCCCCGCCATGATCTAATCTCTAACCAACAAGGCAGCATCAATAGGCAATATAAGTAAAACACAAATATGCTCGTGTAAATATAATACAAAAAAAAACAATGGCCTAGAAAGCCACAATGAAGGTACTCATTGACTTAACAGAAGCCAGAGCAACAAAAGAATAAACCATTAAGGGCACGACAAGAAAGATCATAGACAAATATCAAACGCCACCGTCCCAATAGGCTTTAGGTAGGCGTCATCATAGGGTCCACAACCTGTCCGGTCATCGTACAATTAAAGAGGAAAGCATAGTGGCAAACTGTAAAAGGGTAATTTTCTCTTCTCGATTTACATCTCTACATTGAAAAAGGTGATATAATTAGTAAAATATATGACAAGTGGGATGATTTTAATTTGGATATTGTTAAGTATCGATGTTCCCCTAGCAACTTCTTATTCTTCTATGTATCCATATGGGCTAACGTTACCATTAACTTCGTAAAACCTTTGCAGAATTGTATTATCGCAACCCTGATTGTCTTTCCAAATATAAAAGTAATTTAAGAACTCTTCTGCGACAAGGACTATCACAACCTGACTTCTTCGGTGACATGATTTACAAACTTCGTAAGATCCTTGATCACGACCACTTTCATATTATCTTTCTTAAACTTGTTAAAATAGGTTATGACCCTATCATTTTACAACGCACTGCATTCTTGGTGGTGGGCCCATTTACAGTTCGCCACTATGCTTTCCTCTTTAATTGTGTGATGACCGGACAGGCTGTGGACCCTATGATGACGTCTACCTAAAGCCCAAAAGGACGGTGACGTTTGATGTTTGTCAGCAATCTTGTCTTATCGTGAACTGAACGGTTTGTTCTCGTTTTGCTCTGGCTTTTGCCAGGTCACTGAGTACCTTCTGTGTAGGCTATTGCATTTTTGTATTTATATATACACGAGCATCTTTGTGTTTTACTTAAATGGCCTATTAATGCTGCCTTGTTGGTTAAAGAATGATTCTCTAATTTATTTATTTACACTGTCCCGTTTTATTGGGATGACATTAGGGTAAGTGCGAGGTTTGGTGCACCCTAAAACCTGATTTAAAGCTCCAGCGGCCCTTTTTACCACTGACCGTTCCAATGCGGTAGACCTATTATCAACCCTTTTGTGTTTGTGATGTCCTTTTTGGCTTTTTATTCATCTTTAAAGTTATTTTTTTGTTTCTGTGTGTGTTTTTGTGTGACTGTCGTCCTTGAATGCTACTTTTCCTGTTCGAATTTTATATTATTTTTTTTCTGGAAAGAAATCTTACCTCAGTCCCTGTTCAGACCTGTCAGTAAAATGTGTCTGTCCAGCTAGAAACCTATTCCACGAAACGGACATAAATTAGAAGCAGTCCAGAAGCGAGGGTGCCGTTAGCTTGCAACGAGTTGGCTAAGACGCTATGTACTATGAACAATCTCCTGCCACATCTGAGATGGATCTCACTTATATAAATGAGAGGACAAACAAACTGTCACTCTCCTACAATAATGTGCATAGTTAAGTAGCTAAACATAGGATCTCGCACAATAAGGCTTATCTAACTATTAGACGTTCTCCGTCACCCCCAATAACCATATCGGGCTGGAACTCCCTTCCTGTAAATGCAGTAGGTGCTGACTTAATCGACAAATTTAAGACAACACTTGCTGGTACAAACTACCATACACAATAGTTGATGTATTTTATCTTTTAACTGCAATGCACAAGTCTCATGTCACTTAGAACGGACCATATTGCATCATACACTAGGTCATTGCTGTCCACTTCACGCTATTTGCTATCTCCTGGTGGATTGAGAAAAAAATGGGAAGGCAGATTTGAGAAAATGGGAAGACATGCACTTTAATCCACACTAATGGCGGCCTTTCATGCCACTGACCGTTCCAATTCGGTAGACCTTTTTGCGTTTGTGATGTCATATGCCCTGTCTTTTTTCAGTGCGTGCTTTTGGTTGACTGTGGTCCTTGAGTGCTACCTGTCCTGTTCGACTTTTATATCCATTTTGAATAAACGTATACCTATATATACTCTGGATAGTATTGTACATAACTGCATGCACGTGATAGCGAACAACAAACATGCAATCATGTAGCAGACGTGTTAAAATATACTTAGTACATTTAAAAACGTAACGTTTTAAATTTTGGGCCATTTTTAGTCCGCTGGCTTTGTGTTCCGATCAAGATTGTATGGTATGTTAGTACACACGTCCCTTTGACTCAAAGGTTAATATACGGCGATAAACAGTTGCATAGTATTGTTCTTTCAGTTAAAACACATTTAACTTTAACATCTTTAATATCTCTAGATATTCAAAAAATACAAACTGTTGCGTTTTCAAATGTACCGAGTTATAAAACAGAAAATAAATACAGCAGTCTATTTGAGGAATGTCTTTGCATAAGAGGATACGAACGTCCTAAATGGTTGTTAGTGGAACACAAGTCCTATTGAAATGCGTTCGTCGAGCAGTTAAGTGCTCTTTGTTTTTTAGTGTGACAGCTCCTTAATGCACTGGAATAGGAATCAAATTGTTGACAGACGTTTTGCTAATGGACATTCACCAATAAATCATAATGCTCTCATAATTACTTTTGTTATTATTCTGTACTGTAAACCCTGAATCAGACTAAAATAAAACAATCGATTATTGTATTGCAATACGTCAACTAAACCTTTCTTTGTTAACATTGGATTGAATCTGTTTATTCTGAAAAATAGAATAGTGATTCATAAAGAAAGGGTGCTCACAAATAAGATCACATGCAATGTGACCACATGCAATGGCATATACTTCTGACAATAACATAAAGAAAGGCTGCTCACAAATAAGACCACATGCAATGTGACCACATGCAATGGCATATACTTCTGACAATAACATAAAGAAAGGCTGCTCACAAATAAGACCACATGCAATGTGACCACATGCAATGGCATATACTTCTGACAATAACATAAAGAAAGGCTGCTCACAAATAAGACCACATGCAATGTGACCACATGCAATGGCATATACTTCTGACAATAACATAAAGACACACAAACACGAACATGTTGGAGCTAATGTAAATACACATGCTATAAATTTCTACAATTACGTCTGAACAAATTACGATTACATTGGAAATTTCGCGCGGAATAAGGGTCTCTAATACGATATTGTTGTATCGGGTTATATTATTTCCAACACATGTTGCTTGTATCATTTAAAGTAGCTATCCCGCCAAGCACATTTTACAACAGATGTACACCGTGTTTAAATCCACTTACGACGAGGTATATATAACTTTAATACATATTCTGAGAATCAACACTCCATAAACACAATATAAAAAAGAGTATGATACAATATAAACCGCTTTAACCAGCCATATCAAATCCACAAACTGGAGTTGAATTAAGTTAATGTTTCTTATTTCATATTCATATGTTTTACCAACTTATAACTAATTTTATGCATATTCGATCACGGGTATTTTAATAAATAAGAACTTTTTAAATTTTAATTGTCACGTATATATTATTATATGACATACACACTTGGACAAAGTTTGACACTTACATAAACACTTGGACAAAGTTTGACATAAACACTTGGACAAAGTTTGACATAAACACTTGGACAAAGTTTGACATAAACATTGAAGTGTATTTTTCAAATTTGAACAATACACTTGAAGTGTATTTTTCAAATGTATAGTTATAGATAATGAATTTGGATTTGTTGAAAAAAAACACCAGCAATATTATTTTTCGCAAATCGTAGTTTTTAGGATGTGGAGGGTATACACACCCGTTTATCCTTCCGTTTATACACATTTCCGGAGCTTCTTGGCAATACAACAAAAGAGTAAAAAACTATCGTTCTGGAATAAATTTTATACATCATTGAATGTCTCTTCATAAAACTTGCCACATATATCCTGACTTTTCGGATTTTTTTCCTACAGTGTTGCCATGGTAATCACATTTTGACGAAATAAAATAATGACGTGCATCATCTCCATATTGCCACGGATACACAAATAACATTTTATTACGATATCTCAAATGTATTTCACGCAGTCGTAGGGATCCCGTTATTGCGGACGGACTGAGTATTCGTCTTTTCTAAATTTCTTTCCGACATCGTTTACACAAATTTCAAATATTAATGTTAACTAATATATGGGAGAATTTATGTGCGCGCGCGTGCTTACGTGTTTTTTCCTTATAGACTAGACCCTGAACTCTACAATCTATGAAAGTTGTAATCGAATCCGATCTTAAATACAGGAGATATAACGATAACGTGTGTGTGTGTATTTCTAAGGATTATAGTCCCTCCACCTACGCCAGGCGTCCTACCTGGCGATTATAGGCACAATGTCTGGACTTTTATCTGTGTGTTGTTGTGTGATGTGATGATATGTCTACTTGAAGCAGCGAACTCAATGGTTTCTTTATAGTGCTGCCACACTGGAATACCACGCCGTAGTAGACATGATACCCCCACCCGCCAGTCACATTATTCTGACACTGGTCAATCAGTCGCAGCACTACCCATTATTTGCTCGTCAGGCAAGGGTTACAAGTGACTACTCCATTTTTAAAGTCTTTGGTATGACGCGGTCAGGGGACTCGAACCAACGACCTCCCGAATGCAAGGCAAACGCTATAACCACTACACCACAATGCTTCGGTATATAACGATAACAAGATTTCTATATATGCTATACTCCAACACAATAACAATCCAGTGGTGTCCAAACATGTTTCTTCGTCTTATCATTAATAATAATTCACTGACATCGTGAATTACTAAAAAAACGTTCGAAATAGTTGTTGCTATATACAATTACACATAATAAAGCAATAATCATCTGAACGCTATACCAATTTACAAGATGCAAAAATGGCAAGAACAACTCGCATCGAGCGCTATTTTTCCCCATTTCTATTATTTTTTTCCTGCACTTTGCTATTCATGGCATGTTCATCTTATTCAGATTTTGTCCGTTACAAAAAACCCGCCGCATTCAGCACTTTCAGTGCTTTGGTTTTAAAAAAGAGATGGCGTTCCTGTTGACGGATTTTTGTGCTGTCGTACTCAGCATGCGGGAGGTCGCCGTGGGTAAAGTGTCCATTCAAATACCGCGGCGTGACCTAGTAGTAGAACGTATGCGGGATTTCGTGGGTTGAATCTATGTACTGGTCAAACCAAAGAAGTCATAGAATGGCATTAACCATGGGTTCTTAGGCAAACCGATCGCATTCCTATGGCTACTAAGTGTTCACCCCTTGTCGCAGATTTGTTTTATTTATTGCTATGAACGTGACTTTATGTTAGGACTGGGAATTTCTTTATTTACATTGTCCAGTTTTATTGGGTTGACAGTAGGGTAAGTGTGAGGTATGGTGCACCGTAGAACCTGGTTTAAACCCCCAACGGCCTTTTTTGCCACTGACCGTTCCAACGCGGTAGCCCTATTGTCAACCCTTTTGAGTTTGTGATGTCTTATTTGGCCTTTTATTCATCTTTAAATGTGTTCTTTGTTTATGTTGTGTTTGTGGTTGACTGTCGTCCTTGAATGCTGCTTTTCCTGTTCGATTTTTATATTTATTTTTTCTCCAGATACACAAGCTGATGTCATCGAAGCTTTTAATAACACCTCGCACCTTTGTGCCAATCTTTGTGGCTTTAAAGTAGAATATCGCATAAGCCTGTGAGAGGTGTTGCACTTTACATTACCTCTCATAAACATAAATCCGAGTCTGCTACTTTTATCTCTTGTTTGTGTTTGTTGCTTCCAAGAGATCCCCTTTTCAGTATTTATTGGCATTCACACTAGCCTTTGTTTAGTGCTGTGTGGTGGTTGCAAAAATGTTCCAGACTACAAATCAGTAGTATTATTTGGGATCATCAACCCCAATATTTGTGGCTTTAAAATCGAATATCGCTTAACCTCGTGCTAGGCGGCGTGGCAGGTGTTGTAATTTACATCACTTCTCATGAAGAGAATCAATAAAATCAAGTATAAAAGTCGAACGGGAAATGCAGCTTTCAGAGAACACAGTAAACCCCAAAACACGCAAAAAGACAATGTTAATAAGGAATAAAGGCATATGACGTCACAAACACAAAAAGGTTGACAATAAGGCTAACGCCTTGGAACGGTCAGTGGCAAAAAAAGCCACTGGGGGTTTAAACCAGGGTACAAACGAGTCTGCTACAGTTATTTCTTTTTTGTGTTTGTTGCTTCCAATGGGCTCCCTTTTCATTATTTAATGGGACCATTAAGCCCAATCGTTGTGGCTTTAAATTATAATATCGCTTAAACTAGAGATGTTGCACATTATATTACTTCTCATGAAAAGACTCAATAAAACTGAGTCTGCTACTTTTATTTCTTGTTTGTGTTTGTTGCTTCCAAGGGATCCCCTTTTCAGTATTTATTGACATTCATCAGAATATATAAAGGGTAGCGCTAGGACTGGTCGGTCTGGTTTAATGTGACTGGTGGGCTAGTAGATTCGGGATATTTAAAAGCCGCGATAACCTCCGTTTTCCTAAACTGCACACGTTGGGAATGTCTCGAGTCATGCAAGCTTCGTCTCCGGTCCAGCCATCAGATGGGGTAAACCTAGGCATTCAGCCATCAGGCGGGGTAACCCTAGGCATTCAGCCATCAGGCGGGGTAACCCTAGGCATTTCCTTTTGCTTTTAACTCTGGTTTGAAATGACAAAGAGATCGTTCATCATTATTGTTTCTTAAAGGAATGTATCAATGTCTTTACGTTAGATGATAAACTACCCACAATGGTAGCAATAATGCGGCATTTCTATTACAGATATATTACGCTGCTAAACTGCTAACGAATAGTAGGAATATGGGCCCGTATTTACAACTCAGTATTTTTGTTTCATCAATGGAATCGATTACAGATACATGTAATTGTATATGTTGTTATTACGAAACTTTAATTATACCAATCAATTTTAGTCGAGACATTATCTCCATATAGCTGTCAGATGCAGATACGATATCTAATGGAGATGTTCTCAGTACACCAGTGGCGTAGGAGATGTTTTGGTATTATTAGGACTTGTGGGAGGGGGTGTCTAATTGTCTATGTCAATTGGCTAATGGTATATGCCATGTGACAGCATCATTGCAGAACACAGGAGTCAACTCCACTTGACATACTATTGAGGGTAGAAGTTTGTGGAGGTGTCAACACATACTCAGATTATGGCGCAGGCTTGCAGCCCCGGCCCCTAACCCACCCACATTCCCCACCTTGTTCCTACGCCTATGTATATCGCTTGCGTCAATTAGATGAATGTATTGATTATTCCATGGAGAAAGAAACGTCTGCATTTTGTCATTAATTTGTAATCCATCCCTCTTCCTTCCCAAAACGAGTGCCTACTGTTAGAATATGACATAAAAGTATAATTATGCAACTCAATTAATTCAATTAAAGCCGTATATACGCTTGACTATATGCACTCCCAGACGACAGTGTAATCAAGCCAACTGGTAACTTACACGGATCCAGCATTTTTGGCATGGATATTTGTGGGATAAAAAAGTTCGCGGGGTCACAGTGGTAAACATGGGATATCTTCAGTGTCATCATGGGTATTACATTGAGCATGTTTGAGAGTATTTTTTATTTAAGCTGGTTTATCTCTGTCTGAGACACATGTCGAAATGTAAAAAACTGTAACATCATTAAACGATATCATCATGTGTATCATAGCACAGAATTCTGAAATACTTTAAGTTTAGCTTGAACCACCTTTTGGAACATGCGATCACAAATAGCGGTTATTTGCGATAGTGTGCAGTTTGCTCCAGTTATACTATATAATAATATATTGCTTTCCTTAAATTAGAAAAGTACGACGATGGTTACTAAACAATAGGATTTAAAACAATAAAATAGGAGCTGCAAGATTAGTGTAGGCGTGCATATTGACATATGCCTCTTGAGATAAAAAGCATTAAGAAAAATGATATCAGTGAAGTACAAGCAAGGTTTTACGCGAGCGTAAAATAGCTGTCGAGAGACAAGAAGTTAACATAATAATTGATCACGGGTGTTAAAACAATATTGAAAAAAACAAATGTTGTCACGGAGACATAAACACGCCACAACCGTTTTTCCTTACATTCTTCCCGATTTTTACCATCAGTTTTTCCTACCGAGCAATGTTGGCGACCTCGCTTCTTTCTGTTCAAATACCTTGAATGCCCTACATATTTATTACAATTCACCCTTGTAACACGACGTGCTAGAAGTACACATCAGTACAGAAATACAATTGTTCACATAGAAGGGATACGTGTGTGTAAGAGTGTGCATTACAACACATATAAACTGTTCATTGTACCATGTGTAATTATAATATTGCGTTATCAAAGCGAAAAAATGTAAAGGAACTGTTGCTACCTTACCATTAGCAATAATGAAAACCATAATAATGAAAATTTAAAAAAAAAAAAAAAATCAGCAGGCTTGAACCCTCCCATCCCCGGCACTAAAACGACGCCTCAATCAACTGCGCTACAGAGACTAGTGCATGTTTCATCGCTAATACATATAATAATAATGACTACATGCTACATTTCAGTAGACTGGTTTATGAAAATTTCAGCAAGTGGAATGGTAACCTTTCAACATTACAAATTATGTGTTTATACCATTCAAGTTGTTACCGTTTCTCTAGGAATTGAAGTTGTAATGCATGCGTATCGTCGACTTCATATAACTGAATAATATTAGCTGAATAAACGTCAATATCGTAGTGTTTGAGCAAGTTTGCCTCACAAATGGATGCACACAACTCCGTTTAAAATGCACTTTGATGATATTTGTGACTAATAAAATATCTTACCCTCGGGTATTAGATACGGAAACAACAGGGTGATAAATAAAAACAAAATCAACGCGAGGTATACGAGAAAGTGATTTCTTGCATACCAGACAAGGATATCCGTCATTTTACCGGGGTTAGATATTTTCGTCTCACCCTCGGGATCAAACTGCAACCAGGAACTCGGCAGAGCCTCATCCATGGTCACAATTCTGAGATTTTCCTATCTCACATGGATACTCATGATAGATTCTTATAATCTTAACCTGCGGTGTTAGATACCCAAACAATTTCAAATTGGCGATTACTAGAATTTAAGAGGGTACCAACCCCGCCACCCCTGGCATCTGGAGTACTGGCTTTTTTTGGGCATGGCATCTGGAATACTCCCTAACAGAGGGTTGGCATCTGGAATACTATTTGAACGATGCGAGGCCGCGCAGCGGCCGAGCCCGAGGGCCCGCAGGGCCCGAGCTCTCTAGGGGGGTCCTGGGACATGCCCCACCCCCCCCCCCCCCCCCCCCGGAAATTTTTGAAACCTAGGTGCTCTGAAATGGCATTTCCAGCAATCTGAGACATAAATTAGCATTTTTTTAATTTTTTGGATGGAAAAAAATATTTTTTCAGAAAAATAAGGCGTACGCGTATGAAAAACTGCGATGTCGGCGTACGGCGTACCACAACCCGGCGTACGGAATACTGGCTAATATGGGTCGGAATCCGGCGTAAGAAAAGGGGGTCGGTACCCTCATTTAAGCAAACCAAATTGTTTTAGAAAGAAGAATGTCACTCTCGGATTTTACAGACGCAAACAATCTGGTGATCTTTAGAAAATCAACTTACCCAAATGTGTGAGAAATGGATGTCTTGCATACCGGATCAAGTTATCCACGATTTACATGCATGATAAAAGCCTGATCTTACACATGGGGGAAGATAGAGTCACGCGCTGATACCAACTGTGGCAGTTGCACGACGTCATTGTCATCATCATCAACAACAACATCATTACCACCACCATCATCACCATCATCACCAACAAAACAACATCATTACCACCACCATCATCACCATCATCAACAACATCATTACCATCACCATCATCACCACCACCAACAACAACAACAACAACATCATTACCACCACCACCATCACCATCATCACCAACAAAACAACATCATTACCACCACCATCATCACCATCATCAACAACATCATTACCATCACCATCATCACCACCACCACCAACAACAACAACAACATCATTACCACCACCATCATCATCATCACCACCACCAACATGAGAAAAAACAAAGCAGCAGCATTTCCACCACCATCATCATCATTATCATCAATTAAAACATCAGTAGAAGGGGTACCATCAGCAGCAGACCAGTTATGCACAGTTCTTAAAACTTTCAATTTTGTAATTGTAATTTTACCTTTAATTCTCCTTTCAAGCGTCGAACGGGGTACCCCAAACTTCCTCGCCGCCTTTCTAACGCTTCCAGACCCATTTCTAGCAAATAAGATGGCTTCTTTTATGGACTCCTGGCTCCATTTCCATTGTTTATTGTTCTTTTGTCTAGCCATTCAGATTTCTAAAAGATAAAGAAAAATTATTCTACATACTTGTAGGCTTTTATAGTTCTTAAAAAAATGCAAGTAATTTTAAATATATTAACATTTTGTTACATAATTATGTTGAATAAGATACTTAATTTTAATAACTTATTTGCCGTAGTTCTATTTCAAACTAATAATGACCTAGATTTTCTAAAATTACCTTAACAATTCAATCAAATTACCCGAATGCATTTTGGTAACTGGGCCACTGACATTACTGTCAATAACGTCAGTGGCCCAGTTACTGCTGCCCAGTTACCCAAATGCATTCGGGTAACTGGGCCACTTGAATAATAACCGTTCTGTACAGTGTATATTTAAAAAATGTGTAAATCAATTTTATTGTATTTAATCAGTAACATATACCCTTTAAGTAAACGGATGTGTACCAGTATTAATATATAGGTAATATTTATAGTCAAAAATTAAATTTGAATTATTTACTTTTTTGTAGGTGACGTCATTGAAAACGTCATGATTGCGAAAGTAAAATTGTACGTTCAAATAAAACTTTGTAATATGAATATCAATAATTGAAATTTCGACTTGACTATCACAAAATGTAATGTAGTACACATGTCACACTTAGACTAAACAAACATAAATCAAAACAAATATAAAATTCGATAAAATTGTGTGTTTTAGAAAGGTATTGTACAATTTAAATTTCTTACGTAAAATAAAGTATAGCTTCATCATTAGGGTGGTTTAGTTTACAAAATTTCATTAACTTCATGTTAATATTTACAAAATACCACACTTTATTTAAACTGGTTTGCTTTCTTTCTGTGTCGTATGTTTTCTTAAAAATATTCCTCTAAATTAAAATAGTTATGCCAATTTCGAAACGGTAGTGTTTTCTACTCTTCTAAGCTGTAAAAAATGTGTATAACATACCTCTGTATTCTTCTTCTTCTATCTTTTGTTCTGTACTTTCATATCAACTTTAAAATATTTGCCGCCTGCGAAGGTCACGAAAGTTTATATTTCAAATGGCGATAGTTGATATAAAGGAAACAACTTTTATCGATTTTATTTTTACGATATGCGGTAAGTGGCCCACCTACCCGAATGGCCCACTTAGGCGAATTTACCCTAAATAAACTTTAATGCAAAACGTTAGTTTGTTGGTATGGTGTTTTACGTCATTTTCAACACATGTAAGGTTATATATGTCGGTCGATTGTTTTGTGGTGGAGGCAGACTTTTTCCTGGGTAGAACAAGTACTGTACATCTCTCTCCATCCGTATGAATCGACACTTCCTCACTTACAAGTCGAGCTCCCGGTGGGATTAGAACCCGCATCGGTAAGAGGCGAAGGTTTACAACGCAACGTCGTAAACCATTCGGCCACGGAGACGCTAAGCTTTAGTAGTTGGCGAATTCAACGCACAGAATGTAACTGATATGCAAGTAAAAGAATCAGTCATAGGTATCCGGTTCAGATTTCAAGCCTCGGTATAACTGTTTTAATCTCTGCCTCGGTTCCGATAAAAAAAAAATACATCGGGATGCAAATCCCTATCTTCACCGGATACCCATGAACGACCTTATAAGCTTACCCTATCGTTTTAGATAAGCAAACAACTGAGTAATAAGTATACTTTTAACCAATCGAGAAGAAACTGATGCAAAGCATCAAGGCGGCGCAGAATGTTTTCAAAAGGAGGAAACAAACATGTGTATTTATTTGCACATTTTTATTATATTACAAAAATGTAAGAAATATTTTAAAAAGTATAAAAGGTCATACTTAAGATATCAAAACATTAATTGCTGATGATATATATTTCTAGAATATTGAGGTAGTTTGAATTAAGTAAAGAAAAACATCAAAAAAGAAGCCGATATGATCAGTGAAATGTGACAAATGGCTGGGGTAGGTGAACATGTATTCGGAAGAAGTGGTTTGTAGTGAGTGGTAAGATATCATCTAGTGTTGTTTTTTTGAATGTTTGACACTAATTTTTGTCATAGGTGTGTGCCACGTAGGCTGATCATGATATTCTTTTCTGAGTGGAAACCAGTATTGCATGGCCTGCGTCAGAAAATAGCATGCTCAAGCAAAGTTTCAAAGCTGTATATGTTATAGATACTGAAAGAAGTTCACCTTAAAATAAAACTTAACCAAATACGCAGACGCCGATCAAGAGATAAGTCTTACTTTTGTTCCAAAAACATACTAACTAAAAAGTGGACCTTAACGGAAAACTTAACCAATATACTAAGTTCAAAAAGGGGCATGACTTTTGCAGAAAGCAGCACAGAGTTATGAAACCTGATATGCTGGGTCATGTTACGATGTAGAGCAACTGTATAAAGTTTCAAAGTTGTAGATGTTATATGGACCTATGACATAGCTCCAATTTCAATACAGCAATTTCAATACAACAACACGATCTTAATTATGGTCAGTCTTTGTCACAAAATGTCACGGGTAGAGCGTACTGGTCGTATATAGCACTTGTTAGTTATCGGTTACACCCAAATCTATTGTTCGAGTTGAAACAATTTCACAATATTCATGATCTATTCATGTAACACGTAAAAGCGTGCACATTTTAAGTGGCCGCCAGAGAGGCCGTGTCATAAGTTTAGTTTTGTGCTAATGCATGTAAACGTATAGGTATATTTTCCTTAAACGGCAAAATTGTATAAGGGGCCTCTCGTGTAGATTCAATACTGTAGATTTAGCCACGTTTGTCACGGACTGAACGGGGGAAATAATGATTTGGGCGTAATGTTTGCTATAAAACCCATTGTCTTCTAGCTCTCGCCGGGATCATCGATAGTACTTTGTTGGAACAGAGATTGGACGGCAAACTTCATAGGCAACATGTGCCTAAGCCATCCAGGATATAAGCCATCCAGGGTTGGAGTAAGCCATCTGGGTTTGGATATCCAGGAGTGGGGCTAAGCTTCCACGATTAACGTTACAAGCGGTGGAGACGGTCCCCGTACCTGCGCAGCCAGGTTTTACTAACGACAACCCCCGGGACACAAGGTGGGCCCGTTACCAATCCTCACTGGAGGAATATCACTCACAATCTCAGTGGAGATTAACTATCATTGCATCGCGTCATCAACCCTTACAGAAGGCATTTGATGACAATCATCCATTGAATTCGCGCATCATCATCTTCATGAGCTCTCGCGCATCACAGTTATCGCGCTAGATCAACATTGTTATAGCTTTAACAACACTTTAGTGTCTTAGACATTCAGTATTTATAACAATACTAAGAACGTCTTAAACGTTCATGAGAACATTCTTTTCATAGTTCATTTGTGTATTCGCTTGTTTTTTTAGATTATTGTATATATATTAAACATATTTTAAAAGTTGCATTAAACTTATGTAAATGCATTCACCGTCATTGATTCTTTCCTGAGTTAGTCCAACCACTAAGGTCATCCTGTGACAGTCTTTTACCCCCAACAATTTGGCCAGTCTTTTACCCCAACATTTTTACAACAACAACAACAACGACGACAAGTCACGTGCTCCTCCATATGCAGCATCAAAAAGCAATCACAATATGGTCACATACCACTATTCTATTGATTTGGGGCTTCTGATTGGCTGAAAAAAGTATAGGGTCTATTATAGCATATAGACAGATTGTAAGGTAGATTCTGATTGGATTAAATTATCCAAATCATAACAAATCCCCGTTATACATCAAAAAAAAAATATTTCCAACAAAAAACATGTTCATTTGGATATTTTGACTGAAATTTGCATTTTTATGGGTACAATTGTACTGAGAGTATATTTGCAAAAGGTAAAATTTCTTTATTGCCATTCTGGGCGTACCCACCTTCAGTGCAATATTAGAGGCTGAAAGCATTACAATACTCCCAATTTGCTGGTCATTTTTGAGTGTCTCTAAGATAGTTCTTTAAAAAAAAAAAGGTTTTATCATCCGTTCTGATATAGAAATAGGGGTTGTAGGCCAAAAGGCTATAATAGAGGCCTATAGGAAATGCAATAGTGGTATATGACCATATAGGCTTCTGGCGTCTCCAATGATATTGTAATGTAAACCGTTCGCGAATAATGTGATAAAGGGATTCTAGTATCTGACACGCGAGTTTTAGATACGGAAACAATTTATCGTTGATGGAATATAAACTAGCCTGATTGTGTGAATTCTTGGCTTGGGTTAAAATACGTAAAATATTGGGTGATAATAAGCATATAGACCTACCAAAATGTGTGAGAATGGAATATCTTACCCTCGGTTTAGGTACGCAAAGCATTAGGTGAATATCTACGTAAATTGTTGAAGAAATGAGTTTTAGGTAGCTGTTCATACGCGTTTATTTGGATATAAACTTACCCAAATGTGTAATAAAATGATATCTTACCCTCGGACTGTAGGTGTTAGAAACGGAAAGCTTTTCCTCTGGTATAAGAACCGTAATATCCTGTTTCGTGTTTTACACCAAACTAAAGTCCGCGTGAGGACATTCTTACAAACAGTGTAGGTATTCTCTCTATATCTAGACATGATCTTGTAAATTCAATAACAATTAAGCTTATGCTATACTGATTGTATTACTAATCTCTACTATTGAAAATATCTGAATTTCAGTGCTCTGTTCTTGAACATTATTAAATAAAATCAAAGGTTTGGATATCGTACTGAGTGAGAAATATGAAAAGTTGATCTCAGTGTCTGTTAGATCTCATCTCGCTTGTAAAGCTGATATCCAAACAAAATGAACCTGTTCAAACAACACCGGATGTCTGTGTCTCATACCAAACACTTCAGGTGTCGCGTATGTATATAAAATGAAACCTATTTTTCTGACAATAACACTCGATATAGAATGGTAACACTCTTGCCAAAGTACGAAACTAAAAGCTCCCCGGTGGAAACTGCGCTCTACTCGGGAATTTACTTTGGAAATTTCATACCCAAATATACGTACAACACGAATTGGATACACACTGTCCAAGAGAGAGAGAGAGAGAGAGAGAGAGAGAGAGACAGAGAGACATAGTGTGTGTGTGTGTGTGTGTGTGTGTGGGGTTTAATGTTTCTTTTAATAATCGTTCAGTCATATGACAAAGTTGTCTTCTTGCAGCAGTAAGCTCAATGCTTAACGGACACGCTGGAATATTGCTGAAATACCACACCATAGACAAATGACATGATACCCCACATAGTCACTGACAGCTGGCCGATTAGTCCTATAACTCCACTGGAGGTGACACGGACTCTGAAAAATAGGGAAGGGGAAAATTGCAAAATAAATTCCCTACAGAAAAATCATGGAATTTGAAAGAAAATGCAAAACCAGGGAAATGGGTGAGAGAATTTATTTTTCATGGATATTGAAACTTTTCAGGCAGAAAAACAAATAATGGAGACTTTTAATTTGTGATTCCTTTGGCCACTCTGTACGGTATGGCTCGACCGAAGTTTGAACGCATGCGAGGCGGATACTGCTCTACCACTTGGTCACGCCAGTGAAACAAAAGAGCAAGTTCATGTTTCCACTACCATAAAAGTCAAGTAAATGTTTAGATGCGACACCTATCTCCGGAAATTAAACTATTACGGATCAAAAGGTCATCGTGAAAAATGCCCCTTTGCAAATTCCGGAAAATCCACCTTGTGATTATGGAGAAATAGCGGAAAGGGAAAGAAGTTTCGAAAACACTGTCGAAACAGGACCCATCAACTTTGATAAGTAGAGCTAATATTAAGAGAAATGTGATTTGAAACATGCAATCTAAGGAATAATGTAAATATCTCTGGCTATATTTACTAGTTGGCAAATATACAAATTGGCGGATCGTCAAGGTTATATGTGATAAATTATTTACGATCTGTAACAAACTTTACATAAATATTTATATGATTAAGATGCCTCATCATGGAATATAAAACACGTGTGTTGTCGACATATCCACTAATGATTTCGTTACAATTCCTTATTTTAAAATATTCAATTTTTAACGCATGGCCTGGATCTGATCAAATAAATATATATGGATCCCATCGAAGGAAACAGCCTGTAAAATACATCCAGATTAGTAAACATCGCCAACGCAGCTTATACAATTCGAAACAGCGCCAACACAATGAATGACGTAAAAACGACATCAAGCTCATAAAAGTATACATCAAGTGGGCATGTTAATACGATATATCAAACAATTTAATTTAAGGTAAAATCTTGGGTTATAGTACTTGGGTACATCTATCATGAAGGTAATGGTCCCGCCTTAATTCCTTGAGGCGATGGGAAAGCTTATGTTAGCAGAATTTTATAACGGAGATTTTGACAATAAAAACACGTTTCTATATCGCAAGAATCTTTCTCACTCGGGAATTATTTCCCGTATCACTTCAACACTGTTAATTAAACTCTATATATCACATACTTGCCTATAAATGCGATATTTTGGAATATACGATACGGCATTGACCAAGGTAGTGATATCAATCAGGCTTGAGCTACGGGGCACCCTAGAACCTGGTTTAAACCCCCAAGCGGCCTTTTTTGCCACTGATCATTCCAAGGCGGTAGCCCTTTTGTCAACCCTTTTGTGTTGCTTATTTGGCCTTTTATTCATCTTTATGTTTTTTCTGTGTGTGTTTTGGTTGACTGTCGTCCTTGAATGCTGCTTTTCCTGTTCGATTTGTACATAGATCTATATTTATCACTACGGAAAGTCTACGCTTGGTATTGAAAGAGACAATGTTCGTAACTTTTAGCTTATAAAACACAAACGAATTGCGTTGACAAACATAATACACAAACCATTATTGAATATTTACTGAAAAAAAATAAACTTGTTTGACGGAATTTAATAGCGGTACAAAAAACAATACCGATACGTGGGATTGAACCCAGACTAAAATGACACTCGTGGGTTAGCGGTTGAATACGCTTTCAACTGAGCTAATCGGGCCACAGGTTCTATGGCATATCATTTAGGCTATTTAATATCGTAATAATTTCGGTGGAATATATATTTTCAAAATACACGACTGCGCCAATGGTTTTCTTCGTATATTGATGTAAAACATGCCATTTAGAGCATTTCTTTGAATTTATCGTGCAATAACGCAGCAATAACACACGAATACTTTATCTTTATTCGGATACAGATCTGTTTTATGTAGATCTTCGTTCAGTTCACTCGGATGTCATCTGAAGTGCATATAAAACGCGTGATTTCATGGGTTGAATTTAGTTGATGTTCTCATAAATATTGATTAGATGAAAGGTCGATATGACGTGACCTCAAAGGCAATGTGGTCAGATCCAATTGCGGAAAGTATCAGAGCGTAATTAGGATAAGATTTAATGAGATTGTAGTTCAATGGCACTAATACTGGTAGACGTCCGTATCCTACAAATTACATAACCGTCATCATGTTTGGGTGGTCCTAGCGTTTGATACCTTTCTGTGTTTTCATTTAATCTTATTTCATTTCATTTTATTCTGATTTCTTAAGACTTACACATTTCAAACATGTGTGTATAACAAAAATAGTGTTCAAGAGTTCATAATTATATAGTTCAATGCATGCTGGTATAGAGACACAACAATAAAACGTGAGGTGAACCAAATGATTGGACCAAGTTGAACGTTGGAAATAGTAATCACAGAAACAGGTCAATGTGAGAAACAGGTCAATGCTGTTTCTCATTAGATTATTTGTGTAATCGATAGAGAATTCTGAATATCAAAAGTAGGTGAAGTCCATTTCCTTACATATTATACTGTTTTGTATCGTTTTTGCTCAAAAGGCTTTGATACGTATTTGGACCCTGGTTTTACTCTCTTTTATTGGATTTTTCACTGTCAATTTGTTGACCCATGTTGTTAGACCCTCCATGGATTTGACTTGCTTTTCAGAGTTGAGTTCTAATATTTATTTATTTTCTCGGTTATGCCCTATTTCTTCAGCGCATGCGCGACACATTTATCAACTATAATTATCGCTCAAGTAATGTATGCGTATACTGTTACAGGTACTGCAGACACGCGACCATTCGTTGTCATAATATCTCTGATTTATGAAGAAAAATATCAGTACAAAATACAAATAAACAATAACCAATTGAAAGCAGGCACGATTTATGGATGACTCCTTGACAAATGTTTTCTAATTCGAATACATAAGATGTCAATAGGATAGGTATTCGAATGCTGGGAAAACGCTAAAACGTTGAAAATAAAATATCAGACATGGTTTATAAGCACTTATGATTTCTCTACACTATATACAACTTTACCACATCATCTTATCAAAGACAAGCTAATTTCTTTTATTAAAAAAACATTTGCTGAGAAAATACTACATTTTTGGCCTGTAATAATATTAAAGCGTTTTTTACTAACGGCAGTTTAGACAATTATATTATGTGGACTTGCTATGAAGTTTGTGAAGCACTCATCTTCCTATTAGATAATATTTTTGTCAGGTATTGAACCACCGTTTATAGACAAATCGTTGGTATCCCTATGGGTACGAACTGTGCTCCACTTGTAGCAGATTTGTTTTTTATTTTTCTATGAAAGAGATTTCATGTTGAGTCTTTCACCAGATACCCAGGCAGATGTTATTGAAGCCTTTAGTGACACCTCTTGGTATCTGGATGACATATTGCACATTGACAACCCTTTCTTTCCATCTATGGTTAATCCTAAAGAGCTTCAGCTTAACATAAATCTAATATATCTGATAATAACGCTTCTTTTCTTGTAACCGGAGGCCCCTGGTTCAATCCTCCGTGATGCCAATGAGTTTTGTCTGTGTGTTCTTGGGCAAGACACTTTTCCTTAGCCTCGTCCGTCGGATGGGGACGTAAACCGGGCGGTCCCGTGTATAGGTTTATCCTCCGAGCACGTTAAAGAACCATAAGAATCTATTCGATAATAAGAGTAGGGAACGGTTCTCGGATTCCTATGTATCCTTCCCCTCTCTCTGGGGCGGCTCTAAATAACCTATACTGTGTTGATGAACCGTTAAACAACATTCAGTTCAGTTCAGTGATTTAGATCTCTCGATTGAAACTGGTGAAATAATTAGCAAAATCTATGACAAGAGAGATGATTTTAATTTTGACATTGTTAATTATCCCCACTTGGAAGGGGATGTTCCCCGAGAAACTTCTTATGGGGTGTATGTGTCTCAACTTATTCGTTTTTCAATAGCTTATACTCGAGTTGAGGACTTCAATATTCGTAATCTTTGTATAACTAAAAAGCTACTCAATCAGGGTTACCGTTACCGTTACCATAAACTTCGTAAAACCTTTGCAAAATTTTAATATCGTAACACTGATCTTCTTTCCAAATATAAAAGTAATTGAAGGACTCTTCTGCGACAAGGACTATCTCAACCTGACTTCTATGGTGATGTGATTTATAAACTTCGTAAGATTCTTGGTCATGATCACTTTCATACTATCTTTGTTAGACTTGTTAAAACGTTTATCAAAAGAGGTTATGATTCTATCATTTTGCAACGTACTGATTGCTTGGTGGTGGACCCTTTTACAGTTCGCCACTTTGCTTTCCTCTTTAATTGTACGTTGACCGGACAGGCTGTGGACTCTATTATCGTTTTTAATATTTTATTTCTCTCAATGCATAATATATTACAAAATGTTACAAGCATATATGAACTTTAACGTACAGTTGTATAGCAATGTGTTACATTGATGCAACATCGTATAATACATGTATGCCCTAAAAGAAACTTTTAGAAGAATTTAGAATTAGCAGACATAGAAAGATTTGACAGATAGTAGGAAAAGGAGTATTGGAGTGTTAGAGTCAATGATGTCGTTGTATTGTTGTATACAGTTTTAATTATATACGTTGATTATTTTATTGTATATCTCGGTCACCATCTAGTTTCCCTTATGCGTTAAACTTTTCCCATTTCTTGTTGTGTTGTTCAATTTTATCTTTAAATGCTGCAATGTTCTGTTCTATGTCCTTTCTTTTTTTTAAATATTGTATAAAACAATTAAACTCCGGGATGGCTTTCCTGCATTTGTTTATAAAAATAAAATATTTTGCTATAAGTATAATAAAGTTGACAATACTGCTATTATTTGTGTTTTTACTTATACAAAATGATATTGTTTTTAGATCAAAATTTACATCCAAACTTTTACCATGGAGAAATATTTGTAAACTCGTCCAAAATTGTTGAATAATTGGACATTCCCAAAATAAGTGTATGAGAGATTCTACATGCATTTCACAAAAATCACATAAACTAGAACTAACTAGTTTACATTTATACAGTAACTTATTACATGGTATGATTCTCATGATATATTTATATTGGAATGTACGTAGTTTTGTGTCAATTGTACTTTTGAATGATGAAACATAAATGTTTTTCCAATCTAGATCTCCGAGAATACCTTCTCACTTTACTTGTGGTTTCACAGTATTGTTATGTGTCTCTTTTTCTATCAGTAATTTAGTTAGGAGTTTATTTGGCATTTTACTCTTTAGAAAACTCTTTATCAGAACATTTTTGCTATTTGTTACATTTATTTGTTCTTCTTGGAGTAACGTTTTCCATTCGTTTGGAATGCTGTTAATTAACGTATGGTATTGTAGAAAGGCACTATTTCTGACTCCGAATATTTGTTTAAACTCTGTAAATGTAAAAAATCTCTTGACTCGATAATCGTATAGTTGTTCAATATATTTCAATCCTAAATTATCCCATTCTTTAATATAGATTACTTTTTTCTTGTGTTTTAATGAAGAGTTGTTCCAGATAATCTGTTTGGAAATATATTCTATATCCTTCGTAAAATTTACTTTTGACCAACTTTCAATAATTTCTTTCAAAAACACATTTTTTATGCCAATGGTATTTACGTCTTTACTATTAAGATTGCATTCGAAAAACGCACTTCCACCTATTTTATTTAGTTCTTTTGCGTAGGGACGTTTCCATAATCCGTTATTATTTTGGTCTAATATTCGCCTAATCCAGCTACACTTTAAAGAATTTATATACACTTCCAAGTTTATCATTTTAAGCCCTCCTTTTTCGTATTCCTGTATTAAAGTTTTTCTTCCTATTTTATCAGGTTTCTCATTCCATAGGAATTCATACATATGTTTTGTTATTTGTTTGATAATCTCCTTTTTAGGGTTTTCTAGTACTGTTTACGGGTATATAAGTTTTGGAAGCGCAAAACTTTTGATCACTGTGATCTTACCTATCAATGATAAATCATGTTTTTTCCATTTATTTAAACACGTATAAAATTCATCAATTTGTGTATTTAAGTTGAGTTCATGTAATTTATTTCTATTATTTGTGAAAACCATCCCTAAGGTAACTGCTTTATCTGATGTCCATCGAAATTTTTTGTTTTTACAGTATTCAATTTTTGTATCTTTAAGGCTTCCAGTTCTTAAAATAGTTGTTTTATCTGTATTTAATTTTAACCCAGATATATTTCGAAATTGTTCAATAATGTTAACAAGCGTTTCAAATGATTTTTGTGAACCATCTATCATAAACGTTGCATCGTCGGCGAAAAATGATTTTTTAATTTCTTTCTTCGGCTATAACTATCCCCTTAATGTTTTTCTCAAGTTTTACAGCATTCGATAAAATTTCAATAGCAATAATAAACAAAATTGGTGACAGTGGACTCTATTATGACACCTAACTAAAGCACATTGGGACGGTGGCGTTTGATGTTTGTCTATGATCTTTCTTGTCGTGCCCTTAATGGTTTAGTCTCTTGTTGCTCTGTCTTCTGCCAAGTCATTGAGTACCTTCAATGTGGCTTTCTAGGCTATTGTTTTTATGTATTATATTTACACGAGCATATTTGTGTTAAATACTTATATTGCCTATTGATGCTGCCTTGTTGGTTAGAGATTAGATCATGGCGAGGATTTCTTTATTTACACTGTCCTGTTTTAATGGGATGAAGTAGGGTAAGTGTGAAGTTTGATGCACCGTAGAACCGGTTTAAACCCCCAGTGGCCTTTGTTGCCACTGACCGTTTCAAGGCGGTAGCCCTATTGTCAACCCTTTCGTATTTGTGATGTCGTTTGCATTTTTTATTACGTCTGCCTTCTCGTTTGTCTGTTTGTTTTTGTGTTTTGTGGTTGACTGTCGTCCTTGAAGGCTGCTTTCCCTGTCCGATATTTGTATCTTTCTTTATGTCCATAAAATTATGGATGCCTGGTTTCATTTAGTGTAACTCTAATAACAGTAGTTTTGTCCTAAGAACATGAAGAAACACATAGGTTTTTGTTTTGTTATCCATATATGCGTGGTTAATCTTCCAGGAACTATACAAGCATGTGGTAATCTAAAATTCCCAGCATATAGGGTATCCTTAAAAAAAATAGCGATTTAGAATGAAATATATAGTGTATAGATGTGGCGAATACCGTCTTATAAGAAATCCGTCAACACTAATTAGTGGTCTAAAAGGAAATCAATGTTCCAAGCGGTATTTGTTTACGGCTTGCTAGGTGTAATCGGAACTCTACTCGATCACTTTCTTCAAAAACAGTATACACGATTGGTTAAGAAATTAACAATGGCTCTTATGCCAGACTGAACTCATTCCCTATTATTGTTTATATACGTAAGCAAACACTAAAATTACTATTATTGTCAAAATTCTAAAAATCATAGATTTGTTTTTTAAACATATTTTTTTTTAAGTCTTCAAAGTACAAAAAGTAAAACGGACTTGAAACGAAACTAATTCTTATAGAGTTCCTTTCCTTATGCGAAGAAATTGAATGTTCAAATAAGGTTTGTAACAAAAAATGAGATACTTCTGTATATACTCCATCAATGTCTCATATTGTTACACGTACACATCCAGTATACTAGTCAAAAGCTGTCACGTGTGTCCAGTCCAATAAATATCCGAAAGCGCCCATTGAAACAACGCTGTATTTTGTATCATCCTCAACAGCCATAACACGTCAACTAGAGGTAATGTAGGCCCTTGTATTTGTAGTTTGACCGTCAATTTGAGTCCCTTCCCGATCATCCAATATCTAGACATTCCTGTCGTGAACAGCGCCCTCGCCCATCACTGTTTCAATCAGAGCATTTAGTACCCAGCATGCTTGTATTTTGGATGATTTTGTAATGGTGAGTTCGTTTTGCTTTTTGAAGACCTATTTTCTCCCATTCGACCGTAATGATGATCAAATTCATCCCAAACCACCACAAATACTATCTGACTAGTCAGTGTTGAATCGGTCAACTCCTTTTCTCTAGCCTCTGTCAAATGTTGTCTTCAATAGAGAAACGTAGTCAGGTGTGGGTACGCCAGGAACTATATTTTTTTTCGGTTTTCAGATTTTTTTTTATTTGTCATAGTTCTTACAGTAGTTCAAAAATAACAGATAGATACAACAGCAATGCAAAAACTAGGTAAATCAATGTTAGTAGCATCATGTTTATACTAATTATTCAGTATGTTTGATCATTTTGAAACTCCGCTACAGGGATTCGTTTTTGCGAACAGTGCCGGACTATTTCATTGAAAAAATCGCAGAATGCCGCAATTTTCTTTGTACAACAGTCGACTCAGACTGCCGGTATCGATTTTATGCGTCCCGAACGTCTTCGTAAAGTTCTGCGTCAGATTACGTCATGCATACGTAGAATATGTTTACACGCTGGTAAGAAGTTGAAACAGGCGATTTGTGGGGTATATGGTGGAACCTGAAGTTACAATGCAGTGTGTTTAAGTAAACAATGAAACATTGTGTCTGTCGTAGAACCCTGCAGATAAATAACATGTCAGTTTAGTTGTAAATTGTAACTAGTTTTTCTGCATAAGTTGTTTTGTTATTTCTTTATGCGAAGCACATGTACAATATGTTTCCATGCTATGGCATGGGTTGTTCACACAATTTCAAACGTTGCGGTGGGTAAAGACATCCGAAATAAACTTAAAACTAAGTGAATTTATCAACCCTGACAATTCGCATGTTTGCGAGGACCACCCTCCCGTTTGTGTGTGCAAGGTGATAATTTAAAATAAATTAGACATGGCGTCACACAATCTATCCTCCATTCGTTCTCGTTACATCCCGACCCCAGCCACCACCAAGTTTTCTCCCACACAGTGGCATTCCCTGTGGTATGCCTATGTAGTAGAATTGGCAAGCTTACCTTAAAGCGAGGTAATATCCATCAATCTTTCACTTGCCTTTGACATGCTACAGGTTATCAGTTATATGTTCATGCATAGTTTCTTTATTTATTTAAATGGCATCTGTCATTTATTGATTTACTTACTACGATATTTGTTTCAAGTATAATATCTAGGGACCAAAATGGTCGGATGTGGACAGAGTGGACAAAAGGACCAAACTTTCTGCGATTTTAGTTGGTAGTATAACTTGAAAATCGAAAATGGTCCCCAAGGTCACAGGTCATTCTGTTACTATTTTTAGCACATTTCAAAATGTCCGCCATCCAAATGCTACAATACAGCAATATGTTCTTAATTATGGCTTAACCGAAAGAAGATTTACACAGAAATGTTTTATTTTGTTTTTGACTTAGATGTAAGCTCCTCTATAATATATTAAATGTCCCCCTCATGTCCTCCCACCATGTTAACTATTTTTAGTACACTGCAAAATAACCGCCATCCAAATGTTTAAATAAAGCAATATATTCTTAATTATGGCTTAATCCAAAAAATGTTTTAAGCTGCTCTATAATATAATAAATGTCCCCCACCTAATAAATGTCCCCCACCCCTTACCCCACTCCACCCCCTATGTTACTATGTTTATCACATTTCAAAATGGCTCCCATCCAAATGCTTAAAGATAGCAATATACTCTTAATTATGGCTTAACCCAAAGACCATTTACACAGAAGTGTTTTATTTTGTTTTTGGTTTAGATTTAAGCTCCTTTATAATATATGTATTAAATGTTTGTTTGTTTGGTTGTTTAGGTTAAGACTCCTATTTAGCATATTAAAAGTCATTCTTTCAGATTGCATTATGATAAACCTTTGATATAAGCATTCACCCATATATTTACAGAATATAGGACAGCTGGCTTCAGGTTGCCCACACCCATACAGTTTCATACAGGCCATACTTATGTAACTCGTAAGAGTGTTCAGAACATAGAGGAAGGTGGCTCAAATTACCCAAACCCATACAGATACAGGCCATTACCTTTCATGTTACATATACGAATATACCCCATGTATTGTACAGAACACAGAAGCAGGTCTTCATGTCACACAAACAGCCATAAATGCCATGTTAACATGTAAGAATTTCTACGTATTGCACGAAACATAGATGCAGAAAGCTTCAAGTTGCCCATACTTACGTATGGTACGGAACGTAGAGGCTTCAAGTTAACAACACTCCTTCAAATACTGGCCATACCTGTCTTTTTCACACACGTATTGTACAGAACATAGAGGCAGCGGTCTTCACGCTAGCCACACTCATACAGATACAGGTCATACCTGTCATGTTACACGTAAGTATAGAGCCTCATATTGTACAGAACATAGATGCAGATACTTCAAGCTGCCCACAAACAAACAGATACAGACCATACCTGTTATTTTACACTTAAGTATACACTCACATATTGTACAGAACCAAGAGGAAGCGGGCTTCGTCATACCTACACTCCTACAGATACATGCCATTCTAGTCGTGTTACACTTCAGTATTACCCATGTATTGTAAGGAACATACTTGTAGATACAGAAGGCTTCAAGTTGCCCTCACTCATACAGATAAAGGCCTTTCCTGTCATGTTACATGTAAGATCACAACCCCATATTGGACACAACACTGAGACAGTGGGCTTCAAATTACCCACACTTATACTTATATACAGACCATTCATGCCAGTCCTGTCAGGTTACATGTAAGCCCATACCCAAGTATTGTATGGAACATAGAGTTAGAATGGCTCAAGTAGCCAATACTCATACAAATATAGGCCATACATGTCAATGTACACGTAAATATACACCCTATGTATTGTACAGAACATAGCTTCAGAAGTCTTCACATACATATTTAGGCCATACCTATCATATTACACCACATATTGTACAGAACATTGATATAGTGAGAATATATCATTACACTTAAATGGGTAAATCAAATAATGAATAACCATTTAAAATATATTTTTATTGAATTATTCCAGAAATCAGCAGTTTTTGTTATTTTTCCAACTTATTGACCCCAAAAATACATTTAGGAATTCATGAATCGTTGGGGACCCTTTTAAAAATATGAAGAAATATGAAACATACATTTGAGAAAGTTTGGTGCTTTTGTCCGGCGTGTCTAGATTGGGTACTTAAACCTGGGTTTTTGTCCCTAGCTATAATACTTAGCACCATTGTCTTTATATTAGTATCCGGTATATTAACCTTAATTTACCAATCCATACCCCGTGTACGAACCTGGGGAGAAAGTAACCTTTCCCTTAGGGATACAACACCGCCGTGTCGGGTAAACCTCTAAGCGACTTCACGTGGCGCTGCTTAAGCCTGGCATAACTTGGCATAGACCGGTAATGCCAGTTCGTTCTTTACACAGACATACACATACATACACATACACTCACTAACATCGCTGTGCCCGTTGCCCATAAGTGACCGGAAAATGCACTGTTTATTTTGGGCATAACTGGTCTTATACTGGTAATGCTAATTCGCTCGTCATACCAACACACTCCCTCACCGAAAACGGCTTCTTGTTGCGAGCAGGGTTTGGGAGTTGTTAAGGCTGACGGAAGAATATAAATTTGCAGATGTGCTCAGCTTGGTATAAATTTAGTAACGTTAGTATTGGATAGGATGAAATAAGGTATTTCAGCTGTTTAGCTAATAAGGAATTAGGATCATATGGATGCATTTGACTTTCCACCTGCAACAGTGCACTACCATGCCACGCTCCTATGACAGGTCACATAGAGACTGTATTCCTTCCCACATATAATGACACTGGTAAGTGGCATAGGGGAGACCGGGGTAAGTCGGAACAAAAATACATTTTTATCCATTTCGACTGTTTTTTCAATATTTTATCAATGAATTAGCTATGTATAGCTACTATAATATGTGTGTTTCTATAACAACAGAGCGATTTGCAAGTCGGAACATTACTTAATAGAATATGCGGGGACAAAGGGACGAGGTGAAATGTTCCGATTTACCCCGGGCTTGGTGCAAGTTGGAACACTGACCGGAGTAAAATTGGAACAACATCCCAGAAATGCACTCTAACACATTTAATGGTTTATCGAACTTTTATCAAACATTTTAAAGCCTGTCAAATGAAGCAAATGGTTGGAAAAACACATAACAAAGACTAATCTTTCTTAGACATGCTAAATTCCACATTAGTTTTAGTTTATTGCTAATGTTTACTGAACTTGATACCACTGAGATAAAAATATATTATGTAAAAAAACAAAAACATTTTTAACTATAAACACATTGAAACTTAGAAGGCAAACACCGTGTTTTCGATAATTATCATAAGATATTTTAACTGTAGACACATAAAAAGTCAACAACGTAATTAAGTGAACGCCAATCGTTATTAACTAAGTACGTTTACTGAGTAAACGTCAATTTAATTTCAAACACTAAATTCGTTATTGTTCATGTTGAAACATTAATGAAATTAAACTGGCGCTCCGGCTGCGCCGTCGGTTGCCAATTTAATTTAATTAATGCATAAAAATGAACACTAACCTGTACTAAAATATCATAGAAGACTGTAACAGTTAGTATAAACGCATTCAATCTACATAGTAGGCAAACATTGGTATCTCAACTATTAAACTATAACTATTAACACATAACTACACAACTTAGTAGACAAAAACAGGTATTTCAACTATTAAACTATAAAATTTAACACAACCTAGATATAGTAGTAGGTATTTCAACTAATACCAGTTGCGTCTCAAGAAAATAAACATTGTGGCATTTCCGACTTGGTCAGAGTCCATATTATTCTGCTTGTCCTTGCAGTCTGACCAGGGTCTACACTTTTCGCCATAGCAGACCTCTCTGACCCAACAATGAACAGTGTAGACCGTAATAAGACTGTGTGGTGGTGCAGGCTGACCTGGGTCTGTACTTATCGCAATTACCACAAGATCGATATATGACAGTGATAGGGCTCTTTACATAAGGGGTACCATTTGAGTTTGTAGAAACTCTACAGTAAGGTCATTTCAAAATTGCCTCTGTGCACCGATTTAAACAAAGCCCTATTCAGTACAAAGCAGTGTATACATACACATATTCTTAACTAATAAACATAGAGAGAATCATCTGAGTCACAGTTCAAACATAAAAAAATGGGACCTGGCTGAACGCAGTTTACGTGCGCCCATTTCTTGCATATAATGCATTGAACCCACTTTTATCTTGCCTTACTATTTGAATAGGGCTCCATGCACATTAAGCAAATCATCTTCCGAAGTACCGGACTCACTGTCCTGTAGTTTTCTGCGCTTGGGTTTCTGCTTTTTCTTCAGTGTAGAACGGCTCTGTTCATTTTCTTGCTCTTCTTTGCTGTATCAACCTTCTTTTTGCTAGGTCTTTTCAACTTCTCCAGTTCAATTCGTAACATTTCTGGCTTATCTGTAAGTATTGCAGATTTGCGTTTGCGTCCTTTCTCCGGCCTTAGGGAATGGTCTCACTGATTCTGGCGTAAATACGTTTGTAAGTTGATCATATTGAGCCTGATGGCTTCTGTTCAGTATCATTGGTTTCAACAACTGTGTGTTTGTTTTCTTTAGTGTTATTCGTCGCGTTATTTCTGGCTGTATTCTCAATATGTGTACCAGTTACTTCCTGATTGTCCACTTTCTTCACAGCTTGGTAATGATCTCTGTGATAGGCCAACAGTATGTGCTTTGTTGGAATGACGCTAGATCTCCTAGGCCCTATGTCGATTTCCTTAACTGTACGTCCGTCAAATTGAACAACAGTAGTTTTCAGTTCCAGTTCACTATTCAAAGCTACCAACACAAAATCTCCAGTGTTGTTGCCGTATTCTCTGTTGGTGATATACTGCTGTAGATCCGTTTAAATATTTTGGCCTTCGATTTCAATTTTGTTGTAGAACTGGGAATTGTTCGCGACTTACTGAGTAAGTTTATAGTCCATTTACCCTAACGAAAGGTTTCTATTCGTAAGATACTGCTCTATTACATCCCAGTTTGAAATCTCCGTTCCATTAGCTACATTTGCATCTGTTTCAACCGATTTGTTGTTTACCTTCCTGTCATCATCTGATATTTCTGAGATTTCTCTGGTTCACTTTTGTTACTAGTGCGACAAGGATTTCAGTCGAAAACACACATATTACGGTCAAAAAGACACGGCATTTGGTAGAAAACAATGCTTTGTCTGACAGCATCTGGATGAGAAGAGACACTTATATTATTTGGACTTGCTATAAAGTTTGTGAAGCACTCATCTTCCTATTAGATAATATTTTCGTCAGGTATGGAACCACCGTATATAGACAAAGTGTTGGTATCGCTATGGGTACGAACTGTGCACCACTTGTCGCAGATTTGTTTTTATTTTGCTATGAAAGAGATTTCATGTTAAGTCTTTCAACGGATACCCAGGCAGATGTTATTGAAGCCTTTAATGAAATATATCGGTATCTGGATGACATATTGAACATTGAC
Source organism: Cyrtodaria siliqua (assembly GCA_037043455.1). NCBI lineage: Eukaryota > Metazoa > Mollusca > Bivalvia > Adapedonta > Hiatellidae > Cyrtodaria > Cyrtodaria siliqua. Next base: position 77,904 of record JAWPHD010008105.1, read on the forward strand.
AACCCTTTCTTTCCAGCTATGGTTAATAATAGTTACCCTAAAGAACTTCAGCTTAACAAAGCCAATATATCGGATATAACGCTTCTTTTCTTGATTTAGATCTCTCGATTGAAAATGGTGAAATAATTAGCAAAATCTATGACAAGAGAGATGATTTTAATTTTGACATTGTTAATTATCCCGACTTGGATGAGGGATGTTCCCCAAGCAACTTCTTATGGGTGTATGTATCTCAACTTATTCGTTTTTCAAGAGCATGTACTCGAGTTGAGGACTTTAATATTCGTAATCTTTGTATAACTAAAAAGCTACTCAACCAGGGTTACCGTTACCATAAACTTCGTAAAACCTTTTCAAAGTGTTATTATCATAACCCTGATCTTCTTTTCAAATATAAAAGTAATTGAAGGACTCTTCTGCGACAAGGACTATCACAACCTGACTTCTATGGTGATGTGATTGATAAACTTCGTAAGATTCTTGGTCATGATCACTTTCATACTATCTTTGTTAAACTTGTTAAAAAGTTTATCAAAAGAGGTTATGCCCCTATCATTTTGCAACTTACTGCATGTTTCATTTTGCAACTTACTGCATGCTTGGTGGAGGACCCTTTTACAGTTTGCCACTATGCTCTCCTCTAATTGTACGATGACCGGACAGGCTGTGGACCCTATGATGACGCCTACCTAAAGCCCATTGGGACGGTGGCGTTTGATGTTTGTCTATGATCTTTCTTGTTGTGCCCTTAATGGTTTATTATCTTGATGCTCTGGATTTTGCCAAGTCATTGAGTACCTTCATTGTGGCTTTCTAGGCTATTGTTTTTGTTGTATTATATTTACACGAGCATATTTGTGTTTTACTTATATTGCCTATTGATGCTGCCTTGTTGGTTAGAGAGATTATATCATGGCGGGGATTTCTTTATTTACACTGGCCTGTTTTAATGGGATGACAGTAGGGTAAGTGTTAGGTTTAGTGCACCCTAGAACCGGTTTAAACCCCCAATGGCCTACTTTGCCACTAACCGTTGTCTCCACTTGGTCCATCTTGTTACAACGCGAAACCGACATAAACCGTGGGAATTGGATCATAGTCATTTCGACAGCGCGTACTCGTACGTACGTATACATGTACGGAATTCTGTTCACTTAAGATGAACGGACATTGGAAGGTACGGTCCCGAACGTTCCCGTGCATGCATAAACCCGTTCTTCTTCCGTACATTTTGAGTATACGGATCGCCGTACATTCCCGTATATCAACCCATTTTCCGAAGTGGGATTTGCATGTTCATTTCAATTTTTTTTTGTGACTTTCGGTTTTGAGAATGTTTACTTTAAACCGACAAAACTTCATAATTAGTCACCCGATTTTCATCATAATTTCAGTGCATCTTCGTTGGCGCATCTTTTAATCAAGGCAATAAGAGTTTAATGGTTTCTGCATTTTCCAAGAAAGAAATTTCTAGCAATTCTAGTGAGAAATTTTTCGGGAACAAAACACCTAATATTTGTAGCGTTTTCGACCGTAACATGTGTGTTTTCAACCAAAATCCACCTCTGTAGTGACCGACTGTGATATAACATTTTCTATTGCAGTAGATTGATCACTGCAGTTTGTAAATATTTTTCGAAGCAATTTGTATTTCCCGATACTATTACGCCAATTAAGTATTAGCTACATGTTCAAGATTTTGACCATCCCAGGTGACAGGAGGACAAGTAGGTTTATAATACTAATAATTTATTAAAATGAAGTGTGGCACAAATAGTATGGACATACATATATGGTACGTATGTTTTTTTTTTGAAAAATAAAAACGACAATTATTTTAACATTTCAAGAGTTCATTAAGCGGCTTCTGTATACTCCTCCCAACCTCGTTTAACAGGTATATTGCATTTACTATTTAAGGATTCAATTATATACACATGTACTGCTTTATTACATGCATATATCTACATTTTATTTCCATCATTTGCACTACACTGTTGTTGTTTTTAATGACCGTTAACAAATGACCCGACATTTTATCAGAATTTAACGCCGGTAAAAAATCGAAATTTAATGTTGAAAAATGACCATGGGTCAACTTTCAATGTTGAAAAAGGTCAAAATTTAATGTGACACCGGCACTTAAAATCCACGTGTGACGTTGGGCGGTGTTACAGCTTTCGGCAACGTTGTTCGTAGAATACTTGGCAAATCGTAAATGGTCATTGGTTTCCCGGGATTAATTTTTATCCACCTGTCTTGTTCCTGCTGGATGTGTTTTTTCAATGGGTCATATACAGATATGTCCAACGGTTGTAATTTATGGCTGCAGTGAGACGGGAAAGACAACATCACTATCACATTGTTCTTTGCAAAATCCATTACAGGTGCGTGAACGTGTGAAACGTTGCTATCGAGTAACAGTAGAACAGGCTTTTCAGTAGATGGCCTTACATGTTCCACAAAATGTTTCAGGAATTCCAGAAATTGTTCTCCAGTCACCCACCCGGACGGACTTGCAGCACCTACACACCCTACTGGACCATCACGTATGAAATGCTCTTTGAAATTCTGCTTAGGGATGATGAACATTGGCGGCACAACGTTACCACATTGACGTTACGTTCAATGTTCGTACAAATCGCTGTAACATGACGTTGACGTCAATTCGGTTAAGTTTTGTTTTCAGACGTATATTCGGGAACCGTCGTAAAACAGTTAGCACTCCTGTGGTGGGTCACTACCGTACAAACTACGGAGGAGTTCAATACCACCTCATTTTAAATATTTTATTCGCAGCATAAATTATATGGAAATATTAATTTCAAAGTGATACAGTTATAATAAATCTCATAAAATACAGTTTTAGTGTATTTTCACGCGTTGTGCCAGGTAATAATTCAAGTATTTTCTTCCTTTTTGTAATGTTATAATATTCTTGTTGCTTTGCATACATTTTCCGTTTTCTTTGCCTTCGTATCTCCATCTGTTCCTTCTTTCGCTTCATCTAAAGTGCATTCGCTAATGCAGCAGCAGCAGAGTCTGTGGTAAACACTATTATTCATTTATTTATTTATTTATTTATATTGCGTTAATTTATTCGGACTAAACTATTAATGAAACATACTAATACAAAAAAAAATGAAACGTAGCTAACGTTCGCGTGGGCGCGTTTATTCGTTGACGTAACAAATAGGCGTTATGGCTAGACGCAATAAACTATATCGCAATAAATACAAAAAAATACAACGGACAAATCAAAGGTATTAAATAAAAGGTCATTTGAAGACCCACTGGTTTATCCACGTTTAGATATTATTATATTGTTTGAAGGTGCTTAAATTTCTACTTTGTTTAACATGATCTAGAGTATTCTTCATAAATTGTGTTAGAAAAAAAAACGTATGGCTAGACACAGTAAATCACAGAAAAATAGTTCATAACGGAGAGTATGCAATATATTTGATTCATAAAACGATTCATTAACACAGGACCCTTAATACTATAAGAAATTAATTACCTTTCGTTAGCTTGATTTCTTATATTTCATAATATAATATGTCCGCCCGCTGTACATCAAATCGGATGGGACATCCTTGCGTTGTTTAGTTTCACGTATATTTCCGGTAAGTATGTTAGTTGAGGTCATATCCGTTAAAGAACGACTTTGCGACATTTCCCGCCAGCATTCTCAAAAATTTCAGCAGAATCGTATGCAACACCTTCGAGATAATGTGATTTCCGTAAAGTATATGATTGAAAAGTGTTAATGGGACATTCATTTTTTTTTACACAATTTCTTGGATTGTAAAATCAATATTTAAACAAATGAAATAATGCAGCTAATAAATGTATATCATATGACGGCAACTTGTCTGCCAATTATTTTGAGTATATTTTGTTGGGATTAAGTGGATATCTAGCTGTATATGACCAAAACACCTGCGAGCGCCAAGCCTGTTTTGCGATTTGTACGCACATTGAACGTAACGTCATGGTTATTAGTGTTCCCCTCTCCCCTGAAGTCATCGCACCCACTTGCTTTATCCCCTTTACCGTTACGATACTTCGTTTTGTACGGTTGTAATACCCGTTTTATCAGCATTGTATATTTCAAGACTCTTAAGCTTGTATCTGTCCATCACGTCAAAAAGTTTTCCATAAAATTCACCAACATTTGTCTTGTTAAAACGTGTGCTCCGTGATAAACTTGTTGCTTCAGGAATTCTGACGGATAATGATTTATACGGTGGCATAGACGTGACATGTGAGAAAAATAATTTATCTCATGGCCACGAGTTATTATGTCGTGGCCACGAGTTATTATGTCGTGGCCACGACTTATTTATCTCGTGGCCACGACTTATTATCTCGTGGCCACGACTTATTTATCTCGTGGCCACGACTTATTATCTCGTGGCCACGACTTATTATGTCGTGGCCTCGACTTATTTATCTCGTGGCCACGACTTATTATCTCGTGGCCACGACTTATTTATCTCGTGGCCACGACATAATTAGCCAATCAGAAGTGCTGAAAAAAATTCGCTAGAAATCGCGACTTTTCACCAATATTGGGGTATCGCTCCCTCTCCCCCTACCGGCGCCCCGACCCACCACCCCCATCCGGCCACGCCAATTTTTTTTTTAACATATTGCTGATTTGTTTTTGGTCCATTCATATACTTATAGCTATATTGCCTGCCTCTCTCCTCCGGCCACACCCACCCCGCCTAACCCACCCCGCCTAACCCACTCGAAACCCGATGTTTTTTTGTTTTTGTTTACATATTTCTGTGTTGTTTTGGTTTTCATAGACTTATAGCTACGTTTCCCCCCGTCGGAGTGGGGTGTGTGGGGTGGGGGTGGGGGGGGGGGAGGGGGAGAGGGTAAGGGGAAACATAGCTTTAAGGCTATGTATAGACCAAAACAACACAGAAATATGTAAAAGAAAACCGGGTTACGAGTGGGTTGGGCATGGGGGTGTGGGGATGGGGGGGACAACATAGCTTTAAGTCTATAAATGGACCAAATAAACAACAGAAATATGTAAAAAAAAAACAGAAAAAAAAACAAAAAAATGTTTCGCGTGGATTAAGCGGGTTGGGGGTGCAACGTAGCTATAAGTCTAGAAATGGACCGTAACAACACAAAAATATGTAAAAAAATAATTTAAAAAAAAATATCGGGATTCGAGTGGGTTAGGCGGAGGGTGGGTGTGGGGCCGGGTAAGGGGGGAAACGTAGCTGTAAGTCTGTGAATAGACCAAAACAACACAGAAATATGTAAAAAAAAACACATCGGGTTTCGAGTGAGTTAGGCGGGATGGGTTAGGCGGGGTGGGTGGGGGCGGAGGAGGGTGGGGGTGGGGGGGGGGGTTAAGGCAACATAGCTATAAGTCTATGAATGGACCAAAAACAAATCAGCAGTATGTTAAAAAATTAATTGGCGTGGCCGGATGGGGGTGGTGGCCCTTGGGTTGGGGGTGGCGCCGGTAGGGGGGGGGGGATGGAGCCCATACACCAATATGGGTGAAAAGTCGCGATTTTTAGCGATTTCTTTCAGCACTTCTGATTGGCTTATTATGTCGTGGCCACGAGATAAATAAGTCGTGGCCACGAGATAATAAGTCGTGGCCACGAGATAAATAAGTCGAGGCCACGAGATAATAAGTCGTGGCCACGAGTTAATAAGTCGTGGCCACGAGATAAATAAGTCGTGGCCACGAGATAAATAAGTCGTGGCCACGACATAATAACTCGTGGCCACGAGATAAATTATTTTTCTCACATGTCACGTCTATGCCACCGTAGATTTATGCCTCAACATAAAACCTGAAAACCGATTCAGCTTCGGCCATTTTGTCACGATGCCATGACTCAGGGATCGGTATTCCAAATGACTCTGCACATTCGTATGCCAAAGTCTTTATATCCAAAGGCGTAAGTCCGAAGCATATACCTGCAGAAAACTTGATATAGTTTTAAAGTGATGTTTCCTGTTCATTAGTGAAGATTTTAAGGCGTTTGGAGTAACCAGTTTGTAAATTTTTAATATTAACCCCATTTACTTTCTTCAGATACCGATACAATGTTGTTTTTGGTATACTGAACTGTTCAGCGACAGAATTCAAGCTGTTTTTGATCATCACAATTTCTTGTAACACCGTTTGTACGGTGACTTCTGGAACCGTCCCATTTGACGTCTTTCTGTTACAGTGTCTCTGCATCTTTCATACAAATTCCATACTTGTCATATGAAAATAAACGTTATGACTTCTCCAACAAATGTTGTATGTTCAAACAGGTCATTGTACATGTGTTATATAATTGTGAACTGTGAGGAAATGCAGACTGAACTGTTTACATTTGGCATAGAGGACATATAATCCATAAATATTTACTTGACATTAGATCTTCAGTTTTATTTACATGTAGGGAAAGAATCAACATATATTTCCCTTATGGTTTAACATAATTTTACAGACATGATCTATATTTTATAAATTTCCTTAATTACGAAAATTGCGAAAATCCATTTGTAAACACTTAACACCCCCTCAGTGTTATAAGTTATTTGTTTTGCACTAAATAGACTTTAATGTGTGAAAAATTAATAGCTTCTTGTTTAAACAAACGAAAAACCAAACTGGTCGGGGTAAGTTGGAACACTGTTCCAACCTGCTCCACGCACACTGTTCCAACTTGCCCCGACCGTATGCTACCAATGACCTTCACCAACAGAACACAAACGGATAAAAACAATCAAAGTTTCTATGCATGGGCAGGGGACTTCAAAACTAAAATAACATTTAAATACACGAAGCTCTTAGAATCAAATATTTAGAAAATGTGAAAATTAACTTAAAGCTGTATAGTCCCAATTGTAACTGGTAATAACTCATGAATATGAATGAGTCACGTGTGAAGTAGTTTCAAATCGACGAACACCCCAAAAGTCGGTATATAAGGAGAAATCGATACGTAACATTTCACATTTTTATTTAGCCTCGGTACAGGTAACATGGATAAATATACGGCTTCAGAATATATGTGATAAAAGAAGTGTTGCCCTATTTGAACCACAGCCTTGCACTTGTAAGATTTGAAAGATGTACGCTGAACCTCTAGACCACTGCTATTTATTGGTATTTTGTAGCATTTTTAACACTAAATAGGCATTACGTAATAAAAAGAGCGCGCACACAACCTCTTCAAGCGCTAAATAACAAGTCGAGATATGGTTGATTTGAGGCGAAGTATTAGTTTCATATTGATACGATACAGTATTACACCAAGCGATGTTAATTTACACGTGCGACAATATGGACGACTGCATATTTATTGATCCATCTTTAGTTGCGTTCAAATATGTTAAGTTATTTTGCCTCATAATATATGGTAGTTAGTATACTATTTTCTCAAGTAGCGTTATAGTTCAGTGGATACAGCACCGGACTCGCTTAAATACCCGATTTCGACATGAGCTGGTGAACTAAAGTAACGCCTGCAAAGAAGAAATCGATTGATATAGGGACTCCGGAGCTTTAAGCTACCGAAAATCAAACTTTCATTCTTTTTTCTTCTGTTTACATAGTGGCCGCCATTGAAAATATTGTAGAAAGTTGATGATGATGATTTTGTAAAAAGTCGATGATGATGACGTCATTAACCTACGTCATCAAAAACCGTGCACATTTGTTCATTGGTTATCGCCCGACTTACCCCTTGTTCCGACTAACCCCGGTCTTCCCTACTTTTATTTTTAAATTTGAATTGGTTTCTGAGGGCATCGCGTTCGAGTTCGCAGAAACTCTCCAAGTTAGTCAAACTAAATAATATGGCTTGCTTAAGACAGCTCTAGCACAAAGGTTCGGAACCTTACGTAATAAGTATCCATACAGGAACCAATTCAAATCAAGTCATCGCCAAGAAAGTGAAACATTGGACGAATACTTGCAAAATCTGCAAAGTGTGTCAGAGAAAGCATATCCCGATGTTAGAGGCACAGTATATTACAGTTTAGTATGTGACCAATGTATTGATGTTTTAAGCAGTAGATAACACAGGATGTATTTGAAATTAGAAATGACAAATGCCATGAAAGTGGTAGTTTGGTTCGTCTCGCAAACAATTACAAGCTATCTCCGCAGACGAATACAATAGGAAGTCAACATATGATAATGGAGCATCACGTCATAGCTTACAGATGTGCCCTGAGCATCTTATGGTTCATAGGAATATAGCAGGGCAGGGTAAACGAAGCTACGAAAGTTGGCAAGCGCCGAAACAAATAATTTGCCAATCTTGTGAACAGGTTGGACATGTCGCGTCGCGATGTCCACTTAAAATGGCGACTGAGGTTAAAAGCATGGATGTGCTGAGTGTAAATATGTCCGGTAGTGTGCCGTTTACAGCGAGGACCGAACATAACCCACAACGATATGAAACTTTAAATAAGGATTTGTTTGTATCTATACTAGGGTTGGTAATTGGTGATTTTCAAGAAAACCAAACAGTTAAGTTGATCAATGATAACTCCCAAGGAGACCAAACTGAAAGTACAATTTTTACAGATCAGTTACATGTAAGTGATCGTTTAGGAAACACTCTAGTCCTTTGGTAGAGTGCAGTGTCGAGAAAGTTGACCTCATTGATTTTAATACCATTTGTCCTGCTGCGGTGGTAAATATGCCAATATTTGAAAATGTTACAGAGGGAAGGTGAATGAAATGTGTTGCTCTCCCATAACAAATGAATCGCTTCAGCCAGATCAATGTCCGATCAAGATTAATACTTCCCGGGTACCAGAGAATGACTCCCTCCATAATGATTCAGTGTTGACTGAACCTTGCAATACAATTCAAAGGACCGCAAGTACTAAATAATGCTTGTACACTGATAGCGTATTTTTGGGTATCTCAATTAGTGACAGGGATATTTCTGAGTTATCCGTAGCAGATTTCATACATGCATATTCATGTCATAGTGATGTAGGTCAGATGAAATTGGACAATGGGTCCATGTCAGCCCATAAGTTAATAGCAGGTCTTGGGAACATGGAGATAAAATACGCCAGTTTATCAAGTGGTTACATGCCATGTATCATATCGCTACCAAATTGCAAAAGCCACCGGTGAAAGGGTAAATAGGCAGTATTTTCAAACAGCATATTGATGGTGAAACAGAATATAGATATAAAAATCGAACAGGAAAAGCAGCATTCAAGGACGACAGTCAACCACAAACACACAGAAACAAAGAACAAATAAAGGCCAAACAACACATGACAAACACAAAAGGGTTGACAATAGGGCTATCGCCTTGGAACGGTCAGTGGCAAAAAAAAAGCCGCTGGGGTTTAAACAAGGTTCTAGGGTGCACCAAACCTCACACTTACCATACTGTCAACCCAATAAAACGGGCCAGTGTAAATAAAGAAATCCCCGCCAGGAACTATTCTCTAACCAAAAAAGGGAGCATTAATAGCCAATATAAGTAAAACACAAAGATGCTCGTGTATATATAAATAAAAAATAATAGCCTAGAAAGCCACAAAGAAGGTACTTAGTGACTTGACAGAAGCCAGAGCAACAAGAGAATAAACCATTGAGGGCACGACACGTTTACAGACAAACATCAAACGTCACCGTCCTTTTGGGCTTTAGGTAGCCGTTATCATTGGGTCCACAGCCTGTCCGGTCATCGCACAATTAAGCGTTTTCGCTAATCACATACTTATTTACAATCAGCTACAGGCTCTCATTCTTCCATTGATTTAACAATATGCGATCCAGCACTCTTGATGGATTATTCGTGATGGATTATTCGTGGAGTGTTGGTGACGACCTATGTGGAAGTGACCACTTCCCTTATTTCTTGCAATATCAGCCCTCAACTTCTCGAAAAAACGCCACGATGGAAACTTTGCAAAGCTGATTGGGATACGTTTCAATCTCTTTGTGAGGAACCATCGTTTTCGAGGATGTCAAAGACGCAACTACTCTTTTTACCAAAACCCTTCAAAAAGTAAGAAACTAAAAGAACAGAAGAAGTTTAATGTCAAGATATACAATCAACTGTTCACCTTCAAAGAACTTCGAGAATCCCTTAAAAAGGCTCATGATACATCAGCTGGTCCTGATGATATCCATTATCAATTATTAAAACATTTACTTGAAACCTGTCTCTATATACTTCTTGATATATTTAATAAGGATTGCATTCCAGGAAACTTACCCGATTCTTGGTGGGAAGCAATCGTTATTCAGTCCCCAAACATGGAAAGGATCAACGGACCCAATAAAGTATTGCCCCATTGCTTTAACGAGTTGCATATGCAAAACCATGGAACGAATGATTAATGAGAGACTCGTTTGGTACCTGAAATCAAACAAACTGATAACAAAGTATCAAAGTTGATTCCGGCGCCAACGAAGCACAACAGACAATCTCATTTCTTTTTTAATCATTTATTAGGGAAGCTTTCATAAAGAAAAACATCTAGTCCCTTTTTTTTACTTGAAGAAAGCTTATGATAATGCATGGAAATACGGTATTATAAATGATCTGTACGACTTTGGTCTTAGAGGCCGATCACCAATTTGTATAGAGAATTTCTTAGATGATAGACAGTTTCGTGTCCGAATGAGTTCAACCCTCTCTGACATTCATGAACAGGAGATGGGTATACTACAGGGCAGAATACTCTTTGTCATCCTTTTTAATGTAATTAAAGTACTGTTTACTGAATGGTGAAAACATTAGTAAGCAAATGGTTTTGAGCTGTTCCTGTAGTGTTCCTATAGTTAAGATTAAAGATTGTATGACTTTTTATGATTGTTAATGGCGAAGTGCTTCTTGTTATATGTTATATATATCTCAAGCCGAGGCGTCCTTATTCACTGAGCAGCAAGAGACCGCCGAATCTTCACATGAAGTTCATGAATAAGGGTTGTAGGAAGTATAGTTGGTTAAAATCTTTCTTTTTTTAGGAGTCGTCATGAAATTTTATTTTTAAAAATGTATTTTTAGCTGTAAATTTCTGGCCGACATGATTTTTACTTAGCAAGAGCAACATTCTTGTAATGTTTCATGGAAATCCATGAAGTTGTTTCAGAGGAGTAGTTGCCAAAAAGATTTCCTATATAACTATATATACACAAAGATGGGCGCTGGCTGCCATGTTTGACATCGAATCGAAATGAATTTTGGTTAGGACCAACTACATGGCATGCCAGCCATTTTGGTTTAGGTTCTAAATCAAAAACACTTATGGTTTTTGGAAAGTGGCTGGCAATAAATTGTTTGTCTTGTCTATTTGGGCGCTGAAGACAGGATAATAGCGAGGATTGTGCGCATATAAAATCGATTCAAGCTAACCAGTAGGCCTTATTGCCTACTGACCGTTCCAGGTCGGTGGCCCTGTCTTCGCCACCCTTTCTGTTGTTTTTCGTCTCTTTCGTTGTGTTGTCGGGTCCTTGTTTGCGGTGTGGTGCGGACGCTGTGGTTTCTATAGGACCCTATATCTCATTTTTGTAAAATGTATTTTTTAATTTCCGGCTGACATGTATTACTAGACACCAAGAGCAACATTCCTGCGAAGTTTCATGAAAAATATGTCAAGTAGTTTCAGAGGAGTAGTCGCCACAACAGTGCTCCAAGAAAATTAAAATTGAGGAATAGCCCAGGGTAAGTATATTTCAAACGTCCACTTGCCCTGACTGAAAAATCACTTGACCTGCCCTGATTTTTCTGAACTTGCACCGAAATTTGTATTACCAATGAGTATTTGCCGATATATATTTTTTGTCGATATTGAATATTTAGCCTTTTTACTTTGTTTTATTGATTATTAATTAATAATACCATGTGATTAGAATCAAACAATAAGGTTCCATTTTCCTTTATTTTCCTTTTATTTATCCATTGCATCATATAACATAACAATATTATTTTCTTTTACATTTTTAGGATCCCGCCGCAAATCATGTCAAAAACCGTTCCTGGTCCCACATATTAAACCATACAAAACAGGTGCGCATTTCCGATGTTATTTAGCAGCTAACCTGGTTCCCTGGCAGTTAACAGTATAGCTAAAAGCATCCATCCTGGTGTGGATTGTTCTCTATATGTTGACGACTTTGTTATATGTTATCGAGAACATGAACACTATTGAGAGACAATTACAACAATGTCTCAATAAACTTCAGACCTGGTCTGATGAAAATGGTTTTAAATTTTCTAAATCTAGAACTAATTGTATACACTTTTGTCAACTACGTAAACATCATGAAGACCCTCATCTAACACTAGATGGGTCACCAATAGCAGTAGTGGATGAGACTAAATTCCTTGGTCTTATTTTTTACCGTAAATTAACGTTTATACCACACCTTAAATACTTGAAGGCCAAATGCTTTAAAGTTCTAAATTTGCTTGAAGATGGTTCAAACACTAATTGGGGAGCAGATCGTAAAGTACTTTTACAACTTTATAGATCTCTTATCAGATCCAAGCTGGACTACGGCTCAATAGTATATGGATCGAATCACAAATAATTCTAGCAGATGCTCGATCCTATACATAATCAAGGATTACGACTGTTTTTTTGTATTATATTTACACGAGCATATTTGTGTTTTACTGATGCTGCCTTGTTGGTTAGAGATTAGATCATGGCGGGGATTTCTTTATTTACACTGGCCTGTTTTAATGGGATGACAGTAGAGTAAGTGTGAGGTTTGGTGCACCCTAGAACCGGTTTATACCCACTGACCGTTCGAAGGCGGTAGCCCTATTGTCAATCCTTTTGTGTTTGTGATGTCGTTTGCTTTTATTATTACTTTTGCCTTCTTGTTTGTCTGTTTGCGTGTTTGTTTCTGTGTTTTGTGGTTGACTGTCCTCCTTGAGTGGAAATTAAAATGAAATCGAATATTGCCTTCATCTTCAACAGTACTGTAAATCATTTCTATTTGAAAGTCAAGGACATTTAACGGAAGCAGTTGAACGAGCAATTAATCAAAGAAATCATATAATATACGTATGGTTGGCACTGTCTGAAAATGAGGTTTCATGTGACTCATTGATGTTAACTTAATATATGGTGAGACACACGGTGCCACCGTGATGAACATACGTTGATATGTAGAAACACGCTTGACTTCATGTTAAACTAATCACATTCGTTTTTTATTCTGAAGAGATATACAGGGTTTCCGTTGTTTTGCGTTTTAAATGTTTTGCATGTTTTTCTGTAACATTAAAATCGATTCCTCCAGGATAGTAGAAGGAAATAGAGAACAATATAAACCAGTGATAATTGAATGAAAACAGCGTGAACAGCGATTGATGTTTCTCTGTAAAATATTTAAAAGCAAACAGTAGGGGCTAGAATTATTTGATCCGAAGTATTGCTTTTGTTTCCAAATATGAGACCGGTAGCTTGACATAAAATAGTCTTCTGTTTGTTTATTGACATGCGTTGTAACATTAATCTATAGGTAATTGTGGGTCATACGCACATTTATTGAATCGAGCCAGTATGGACGCCATACTTGCGATAATGGTTCACTAAGTGTAGACATAGTGCTTCCATCATGTTTAATGTCTATCATAGTGTCGAGTTTTAAATTCAGGGTTTCTAAATCCAGGCGCGTATCTGGGCTTACAATCATTTGTCAATGTCCGAAAAAATAAAAATCGAAACAAAAAATGCGAAAAACGCAAGAGGAGTGGGTGGGAGGGGTTAGTTGTATTAAAGTTCCGTATGCCGTACCTGATTTAATTTTGTCTTCTGATCTCAATGTGTATTAAAGTAGCAGTCAAAAAAAGCTTAAAATTGCTATGAAATATACGGCAAAACTCACCTATGATCGTCTGGCAAAAAAAATCAAAAAAATCACGGGGTAGCATGCTCCCGGACCCCTTTAGCGGAGCTGCGTACCTCAAATTTGGACCCAGCTACGCGCCTGGAATCCATGCTAAACATTGTTAATGACAATAGTATAGGGGCGTTATTCTCTTCATGTAAATGTTGTATGGTTCATATGTCATTATGTCTGAAACATTACAACGCTAAATGATCCATTATTGACACCATTCTCAAATCATGCAAATGGTTCGTTAAAAGCCTACAATAATACGGTTTTTTGTTTTAGTTTTTTTACAAATTGGCTCCAGTAGTCACTTATCCATGTCCATCTTATGATTGATGTATGCATCGTTATGGACGTCTTTAAGTCAGATGTCTATGTAAAACACGCATGCATTGTTTATTTTGTCATAAACTGTAACTTGTGTATAGGAATTTCAAAGTGTGTATCTCAATATAATTTATTCTACTTCCGGAGTCGTCTCAGATCTTGTATACTTTCTTCTTAGAGGAAAAACACTGTTCCATTTCTGCTTATCAGTTTTCGTGCTGTTTCATATATTCAGTATATCAACACACCAAAATGATTTTATATACATTACAAGTTAGTTCGATTCTCGCAGAAACAAATTGAGTTTTTATGTGTAGTGCTGATGTTTTTCAAAAGAAAGACGTACGGGTCATTAAAACCACCCGGGCAGTTGGTCAGTTAAGTTAACGTCTTTTTAACAACAGTATGTAAGAATGCTAATGTCGCGGGTAAAATATGTAAAGACTTATACCAAACAGATATAAGTATCGTACACCACAGACGCGATAGACATCAGGTACGATAGGAAAATATAGTAGTTGAAGTTGTTAGACGGCCTACTCAACACATTGTAAACGGCGAAGTAAGGCAATGCGTAATGATTTCTAGTTTTATCTTCTTATACATTTCGACTAATCCTAGAATCCAATAAAAGTTCGACTCCATAATATTATTTTTGCCTTCTTGTTTGTCTGTTTCCGTGTTTGTTTCTGTGTTTTGTGGTTGACTGTCCTCCTTGAATGCTACTTCTAGCTTCTCTGTGGCTAGTCTGCACATAACGTTTACGAGCGGTGGAGACGGTCCCCGTACCTGCAGACTAGCCACAGAGAAGCTAGAATTAGAAAGTAGAATAGTAAGGGAGTCAAGAGTTAGAACATGGGAGGTTCGAAATGGATGGTGTACTAGCTAAGACTAAGACAGAGATGGAGATGGAGAAAGCAGCGTTTGATCATAAGTTAGCTTTAGAGTTGGAAGCAGCTAAGACAGATAGTAAGGACAGTACAACTGTAGGGAAAGATGGCTATTCTGGAAAGTTAAAAGGGCCGAAGTTACCATACTTTGAAGCTGACAAAGATAACATGGACAGTTACTTGTTACGGTTTGAACGTTATGCTGAGTTACAGGAATGGACCAGAGATAAATGGGCAGTTCATTTAAGTGCGTTATTGAGAGACAAGGCCTTAGATGTATTTTCTAGATTACCTAGTGTAGATTCTCTTGACTATGACAAGTTAAAGGATGCTCTGCTAAAGAGATTTGAGTTAACTGAAGAAATTTTTAGAAAGCGGTTTAGAGCTTGTTTACCTGAGAAAGGCGAGTCATTTATTCAGTTCATTAGTAGGTCTAGACATTACTTAGATAGGTGGTTAGAGTTAGAGAAGGTAGCGCAGACATATCGAGGTCTGATAGATTTCTTGTTGCGGGACCAGCTATTCAATGTTTGTAGTAGAGATTTGTTCTTATTTCTGAAAGAAGGAAAACTAGCCAGTGTAGAAGAAATGGCAACACAACCAGATCAGTTTGCCGAGGCTAGAGGTGGAGCTCATAATGTATGAAAGACAGAACTTTTAGAGATAGGCAAGGGGACGATCATAGTAATAAACAGAAAGTCCAGAGTGGAAACTATAGAGGTGGAGGTAGTTCGATGGGTGCTAGAGGAGGTTACAATAGTGGTAACAACTTAGGTAGACCTTTTATTCGTTGTCGTCACTGTAATGGGAATCATGCTTCACATGAGAGTAGGAAAGCGATGAAAGTATCCTCTGTCGTAGACAATTTTAGTGACAATAGTAGAGGGGACATTAGTGTAGGTAGTCAGAACCAAGGTTTTAACAACCCATGGAATTTTGGTAGAGGTAGAGGTGGTCAAAACCGAGGTAGAGGTAGAGGCAGAGGTAGTAATAGTCCGGTTATTAAAACCGAGAGTAGTAGCTGTTGTGTTAAATCGGATGGCGTAATGGCGAAGATCGGAACATGTCTCTTTCCGTATGCAAATCTTCCAACGGCAGATGGTAGAGTGAATGGCACGAACTTAATTGTAATGAGGGATACAGGTTGTACAGGTGTGGTAGTTAAGCGTAGTTTAGTTACGGATGACCAGTTGGTAGGTAAACAGTCACCGTGTATGTTGTTAAATAAGTCGGTAAAGTACGTGCCAATAGCGAGAATAGAGTTAGATACACCTTTCTTTAAAGGGACTACAGAGGCACTATGTATGGACGACCCGATGCATGATTTAACGATAGGGAACATAGAAGGTTCAGTACTTTCGGTAGTGTCCGATTTTAAGAGTAGCATAGGTAATGCAGTAGAGACTAGAGCGCAGGTTCAGAAGCAAGCTCAGGCTTATAGAAAATTAAAGGTTCTTGCAGCCGTAGGTGACATATCCAAAGCGGAGTTTATAGAAGCACAAACTCAACACGAGTCATTAGATCCTTGTAAAGTGAAGGCCAAGGATGGTGTAGTGAAGAAGTGTTAAGGGTCCGGTAGTTCTAAGTTTGTACATAAGAATAGGTTATTGTACAGTTAATTGAAGACAGTGGTGGTAGACAGTTTCACCAATTAGTGGTACCTACCCAGTACAGAACTACAGTGCTTAAGGTAGCTCATGAGTCGATTATGGGAGGTAATTTAGGCGTAAAGAAAACGTCAGATAGAGTATTGGCAGAATTGTATTGGTCAGGTGTTAGTGGAGATGTAACTAGGTATTGTAGGTCCTGCGATGTATGCCAAAGGACAGTACCAAAAGGTCGAGTGACCAAAGTACATTTAGGTCAGATGCCATTGATAGATACACCATTTAAGCGGGTAGCCGTAGACATAGTTGGACCAATTTTTCCAGTGTCGGATAGGAAAAATAGGTACATTTTAACCGTGGTAGACTATGCAACTAGGTATCCGGAGGCAGTAGCATTGCCCTCATTTGAAACTGAGAGAGAAGCTTAGGCATTAGTTGATATGTTCAGTAGGCTAGGTGTACCAGAGGAAATGCTGACTGATTGTGGGTCACAGTTTACGTCAGAACTTATGGCTGAGGTTAGCAGGTTATTGTATTTGCGTCAAATCACGACAACACCGTATCACCCTATGTGTAAAGGGTTAGTCGAACTATTTAACGGGACGTTAAAGCAAATGTTACGGCGTATGTGTACAGAGAGCCCCAAAGATTGGGACTAGTATCTCAATGCTTTTGTTGTTTGCATTTAGAAAGGTTCCACAAGAGAGTTTAGGATTTCCTCCGTTTGAGTTATTGCACAGTAGATCAGTTAGAGGTCCCATGAGGATTCTTAGAGAGATGTGGGCGGTGAAGTAGATAGTGATGAGGTTAAGACTACATATCAGTATGTTTTAGATCTGAAGGAGAAACTAGAGGAGACTTGTAAGATAGCTCAAAGCAAGTACCAAGTACAAACGGTACTATGACCAGAAAGCTAGAGCTAGGAAATTTAAGATAGATGACCAGGTATTACTGTTACTCCCGTCCGACAATGTGCAACAAGGGGTGTTAACTGTAGTTAATGTTGCAGTTATTGAGGACAGTGAGGAAGGCAGTAGTGAGGACACTAGTCCCATGTATTTTCCCACTGGAGTAGGTAAGGAGACAGCAGCCGATGTAGACATATCGGGCATGCTTAGTGTAGAGCAGCAACGAGAGATGGGTAGTTTACTCTCGGAGTTCAGTGATGTCTTGTCCGAAAACCCGGGGCAGACAGATGGAGTGCAACATGATATTGTACTCACATCAGGGGAACCAATTAGAATTAAGGGGTATCCCATTCCATTTCACTCCCGATCAATTGTTGATGAGGAGGTGAAAGACACGTTGAAATTGGGTGTCATCTAACCTTCAAGCGCCCCTTTTTCATCCCCAGTCGTACTTATTAAGAAGAAGGATGGGTCAATTCGATTCTGCATCGATTTTAGACAGCTAAATAAACGTACCATCTTTGATGCAGAGCCAATGCCTAATATTGAGGAGGTTTTCTCTAAACTTGCGGGATATTCTTATTTCTCAAAGTTAGACCTCAGTAAAGGGTACTGGCAAGTCCCACTTTCAGACCAAGCTAAAGAGATGGCCTCTTTCGAAACTTCACAAGGACTTTTTAAGTTCAAGGTCATGCCCATCGGTCTCGTAAACGCACCAGCAACCTTCTGTAGGTTGATGAGGAAAGTCTTGAAGGATTTGTCCAACACATACAGTTTTGTAGATGATGACATCCTGGTGTTTACAACAACATTTGAAGACCATATTAAGGCTCTACGTAATCTATTGGAACGGCTACGCCGGTTTAAACTGACTGCAAAACCTAGCAAGTATCACATAGGTTACGCAGATATGGAGTGTATGGGTCATGTTGTCGGGAGGGACAGATCGCGCTAGATCATAGATCAACATTGTTATAAATTTAACAACACTTTAGTGTCGTATAAAATCAGTCGACACATTCAGTATTTGTAATAATACTAAGAACGTCTTAAACGTTCATGAAGAACAGTCTTTTCATATTTCATCTGTGTATTCGCTTGTTTTTTTTTGATAATTGTATATACATTTAACATATTTTAAAAGTTGCATTGAATTGATGTACATGCATTCACCGTCACTGATTCTTTCCTGAGATAGCCCCAACCACTAGGGTCATCTTGCGACAATATCTAAATTTCACTAAACGCATGAATGAAGATGTGGTTTTGCAAACTTAGGAAGATTATCGGTCGTGATAATTTTCATGAGTATTTTATTAAAATTATTAGACAATTTATAAACGAGGTTATGACCGAAGTATTCTGCGGCGCTTAGTTTTAGACCCTTCTACAGTTTGCAATTATGCTTTCCTCTTTGAATGTGCAAAGACCGGACGAGCGGTGGACTCTGTTCCTAAATCCTTTAAGGCGGGAACCGTTTATGTATGTCCTTTACTCAGTTTTGTCGTGCCCTTAACGGTTTTCCCCTTGATGCTCTGGCTTCATATAAGTCATCGAGTACTTAGAATAGCTTCTTAGGTTTAACATGAATATTTCTATGTTGTTTTCTTATTACACCAATCTACGCTTTCTCAAATGTAAGGGGTTAACTCGGCTGGGTTTACTTTTATTTACACTTTCCTGTTGTTTAGAGATGATGACAGGGTAAGAGTGAGACTTGAACCGGTTTAAATTTTCCCGGTGATCCCTTTTGCCATTGGCTGTTCCAATGCAGTACCCTTTTTGTCAACCCTTATATGTTTGAGATGTGCTTTTTTTCTGAATGTGTTTGTGATGTCCTTTTTGAATCACCCTTGCGTTGTAATTCTTGTTGGAGTGACTGTATTTTGTGAATGCTACTCTTTCTGTTGAACGTATAACCTTTTCTTTTTCTGTTATAAAAGCAAGATATATAACTCTTTATGAACTATATTGCCCGTCTGCCTGGTTGCCCGGTTGCTCGGGTGCAAAGTGTGCAGTTGTTCTGTGTGTGGCATTGCCTTTTATTAATGTATCGTTATTCAAATGTGTCTATTAATTCACGTATTTCAAGCCGTGGTTAGGTAACATTAAAACATAATCCAAAGGCCGATAATACGTATGCATAATAAATGTACAGGTTCATTTATTCGAATTTTAAGGAAATAAGCGACCGCAAAACTTATTTCTTTAAAATACGAATACGTGAATTATAACAGACTTACAGTTCAACCCCACCCCCACCCCATCCACAACCCACATAGCTTTATCGGCTTGCTTTTGTCTACACGTACATAGTAGTTGAACGCTCCCACCATGTCCACTGTCTACGTGGTCTAGCGGCTTTCTTTACCTGCCAGAAACCATTTTAATTTACAGCTTTCATATCTTACTCGGCTCCGATTTTCGCTCGAGGTTTCACTCTACACATGCCCTGCAGTGGCGGATTACAATATTTGAGATAAGTGGGTCGCAACGCATTCTCACGCGATTCTTATAACTTCTCATATTTTAGAGTGGTGGGGATGGCGGCGCAATGGGTTGCGCAATTAAAACAAAAGCGGAAACCAAAATATCAAGGAAAGAAAGAAAAGGCATTTTCTTAACTTCTCCGATTTCTCCTAAATCCGCGCATGCTTTGGTGTCAATACTCGGCATTATCTCAAATGAACGACGATTTTTATTAGATTTTATGTTGGTCGATGACGATAAGTTTTATATTCCTAAATTATTCTTAAACTATTCTCCTTAAATGTAAAGCCCCAATGCTCTTCTAAGCGAAAATGACCGCATAGACACATATTTAGGTTTTTCTGACCAGTGCACATTGCAGAATCAGGGAAGGCGGAGCTTATTTGCTCCATATTTGGAAGTCAAATAAGTTGGACCACTTAATAAAATCTCTTGATAGATATTACAAATCTGGGTTCAATATGAAAATAAGGTGGCCGGCAATTTGAAAATATCTCGATGCTCATTGGATGAAAGATTTGGTTGAACTATATATATACATAAGTGGTCATTCGAAAGATACTGACGGTGTAAACACTTGATTTTCACACATATGCGAAAATTAAATGCTCTAATCATTTTCCGGTGTGTCTAAAATTAAACATTTATAATAAAAGAAATTAACAAGCACTTCAAGCATTGCAGTTATGATGTGCAACTCAACAGATGGATATCATAGTGGCATATTGATAAAATGCCAATATTGTATTTTTTTGTATTATGATTTTATTTTGTTTGTAGAAATTTGACTTTGACGGATCTTCTACAAATTGAAATTCGTTCAAAAGAACAGTTTTAATCTACCATAATCGTTAAAGAAACTCACCCACCAAAACAACGACAAAAATTACTCTACAAAAGTAAACCGTTTATCAAAACTCTATCCAGGTATTCAGATCATGTAATAATGTGTATGTGCCGGATAATGAGTAACAGAAAGGAAGACAAACCAGCAACAACTATTTTAAAAATATAATCAATAAATGTATTCAAATACTATATATATCTTTATTTCTGTCTCATCATAGTACAAACAATGCAAATTGACAATACAACTATCCAAAGATTTAATACTACGTCATTCTAAAAAAAATTATAGTAGAATATTAAAATGCAAACAATATTCACTTACAGAAAATACATAAAATGGATCTAGTATTTCTTTAAACTCCGATATACGAATAAAGTCCAAAAAATATTGGCAATTGTCTTTTTAATGTAAATTGTAAAGTGTCCCTTTAATCTAAACTACCAAGCGTGCCTTTAATTCAACTTCACTTCAAATCTTTCCTGATTTATTAATAGTCCAAATAATCCAATGTCACTTTTATTATAGATGAGCACAATATCGTTTATCCTCTCACAATATACTGTAATTCACAGCATCCAATATTTTGTAAATCTTCAATTAAAATACTGAACCAGATACTCAAATATGAATTCTGAATACTGTAAACCAAACAACAACCCAAAAGGCTGTATTTATGCTGCCATAAAATATTATAGAACATTTAGAATATTCTAGTAAGATAAACAAGTTATTTTTAAATAACCTTAACAATCATATGATGTCTCATAGAAAGTCATAGAAGCTTTAAAATATACCAATAACCTTGAATGCGTCATATGATGTATCACATGATGTAACATAACCTAGCCATTCATATACATGCTATTAAAAGAAATAAATTGACAGCAAAATCAACAAACATGTACACGTTTATAGTATTATATATGAGGTTAACAGCCGATTAAAAGTATTGGTTTATATACGAATTCTTAAAATACCCGTGATTGTATAGGACAAACATGAATTATGAGTTGGTTACTCTTAATTTTACCTCCATTTGTGGGGTTTGGCTTGGCTGCTTAAAGCATATATATTGTCACTAGAGTTTGGATTCTCAAGATATGCAAACATGGATATAAAAACCGAACAGGAAAAGTAGCATTCATGGACGACAGTCAACCACAAACACACACAGCAACAAAGAACAACTTCAAAGATGAATAAAGGCCAAATATGAAATCGCAAACACAAAATGTTTGACAATAGGGATACCGCATTGGAACGATCAGTTTCAAAAAAGGCCGCTGGGGGTTAAACCAGGTTCTAGGGTACATCAAACTTCACACTTACCCTGCTGTCATCCCAATAATACGGGACAGTGTAAATAAAGAAATATCCACGATGAACTATTCTCTAACCAACAAGGCAGCATTAATAGGCAATATAAGTAAAACACAAAGATGCTCGTGTATATATAAATACAAAACAACAATAGCCTAAAAATCCACAAAGAAGGTACTCAGTGACTTGCAGAAGTCAGAGCAACAAGAGAACAAACCATCCAACCATTGAGGGCACGACAAGATAAGATTGCAGACAAATATCAAACGTCACGGTCCTTTTGTGCTTTAGGTTGACGTCATCAAATGGTCCACAGCCTAACCGGTTATATATATATATCGTCGTAAGTACGTTATGACACGATGAACATATGTAAAATGTAACTGTTATTTGCTTGGGTTAGTGACTTTAGTTAATATAAATATAACAACATTATTTAATAATTTAAAATTACACAAATAACTAGAGTAAGCAAATGGCGCGTCATCGCAAATCTCGCTACCCTCTTTGCATCGGTTATAAATTACTATGTAGTATGCTAACGTCCGCTGACTAGGGAGCGTAAAATCTAATATTTTGCCATCTCATAGTACTAGAGAGTGGTGGAACATTTGAAAACCAGTGCTCTAAAAAACCTTCAATTTCATAACCATGACGATATGATTTGATGATGTATCATTTCATTTCTTTTCAATTGTCTGGTATTTTGACATACACCTCTGGAGCCCAGTGTCTCTGAAGGATTGAAAACAAGTCTAACTTGAAGTACTATCAAAGATCTTCTATGTATTACCTTATACGACCAAGTTTGATGATTTCCGATTGTTTATCTCACAGTGCCACCCTTACCCGAGAACCTGCAGATGTTTCAAATGGGTTGAAAACCAGATTATTTTTTCAAGTACTCTAAAGAAAGAACTTCAATGTATTACCTAATACGACTCAGTTTGATAAAGTCGATTCTTTACCCCCGGTTACCCCTTTCCCTTGGGACCCTGCACATGTGACCCCTGGAGACTCAGAAGGATTGAAAAACACGTTAATTTTAAGCACTCTCAAAGACATTCAATTTAATATCCATTATGACACGGTTTAATGATGTTATATTGCTTTACATCAAGGCAAGTTACAATGGCAAAGGTAACATACATGATATGCATTGAGTTCCATTATATCTGTCCCAAACTGGAAATGAAAGCCTGTAATACATAGCAGAAGAACAATTATATGAAAATTTGATCTTTGGGCAAGCCCCGCAGGGTTTGAATGAAATTTATAATATCCATCTGCACATCTAGGGAATACATGGAGTAAGTTTAAATACCGTAAATGTATATTAAAAAATCGAACAGAAAACGTAGCATTCAAGGACGACGTTAAAAATACAAATATAAACAAACAACAGCTACAGCGATGAATAAAAGCAATATATGACACCACACAAATATAAGGGTTGAAATTAGGGCTATCGCCTTGGAACGGTCATCGGCAAAAAAAACACTGAGGATTAAACCAGGTTTTAGGGTGCACCAAACCTCACTCTTACCCTATATATTGTCATACCAAAGACGGAACAGTGTAAATAACCGCCAGGTTATAATCTCTATAAAACAAAACAGCATTAATAGACAATATAAGTAAAACATAGAAATCATGTATACATAAAATAAAAAATAGCCTAGAAATCACCAAAGTAAATACTCAGAGACTTGCCAAAAGCCAGAACAACTAGAGAACAAACCGCTAATGGTACGAAAAGACAAGATTAAAGACAAACATCTAAAGCTACCGTCATATAAATATTTAGGTAGACGTCATCATAGGGTCCACATTCTATCCGGTCATCGCACAGTCAACGAGGAAAGCATAGTGTCTAACTGTAAATGGGTCAACCACTGAACATGCATTGCGTTGCAAAATTATAGGGTTATAACCTCTTTAAATAAACCTTTTAACAAGTTTCATAAAGACTGCATGGAGGTGATTATGACCAAGGATCTTACGAAGTTTGCATATCACAACACCCCAGAATTCAGGTTGTGATAGTTTTTGTCGCAACAAATTTCCTAACTTAATTAATTTTTAATTTTATATTTTAAAAGTGGATCAATGTTACGATATTAAAATGTTGCAAAGGTTTTGCGAATTTTATTTTTACCATAACGGTAGTCCTTCTGGAGTAGCCTTTTAGTTATACAAATATTAAAGTCCTCAACACGATTACAAGCTCTAGAAAAACGAATAAGTTGGGAAACAAAGACCCCATAAGAAGTAGCTCGGGAAACATTCCCATCTAAATGGGGATAATTAACAATACCAAAATTAAAATCACCTCTCTTGCCATAGAGTTTACTAATTATTTCGCCATTTTCAATAGAGAGATTTAAATTAAGAAAAGTAGCGACAGTATCAGAAATGTTAGCTTTGTTACCCTTACAATAAAAATGAGGATACGTTTACAAGGAGTGTGACATACGTCCGGACATATATACGAAGGGTTATGATTATGCGTATGTATGTCCTATGTAGCTGTATTTGATATATGCGATGAGTGCGTAAGTGTCTTTCTTGCTGAAAGCGTTTTGCTATGGCATGTAGCGATGTTCAGGACTTCCATGATTGAAATCAAGTTCTTATAAGTAAATGTCTTCAGCAATGTGTTCGTTATTATAAGCTACGTAGATCGTTTGCTAGAAAAGAATACCTGTTGTGAACCCATGCCTTTTGGATATAACCGAATCATTGAAATAATGAAGTTTTACCATTTTAGATGTATGCATTTAATTGCAGTCAGCCCCCTTGAGCGCATACAGCCTGCGGTCCAGTGGATAGCACGGTGGTATTGAAATCCGGAGAACCCGGGTCCAAGCCTCGCCGGCGCCAATGAGTTTCGTCTGTGTGTTATTTGGCAAGACACTTTCCCTCGTGAAGACAGAGGTAGCCTCGTACGTCTGACGGGGACGTAAACTGTGCGGTCCTGTGTATCGTAGTCTATCCTTCAAGTTAAAATAACTATCGTAATCTATTTGTTATTAAGATTATGGCAGGTTCCCGGATTCCTACGTATAGCTCCCCCCTCTCCATCTGGGGCGGGTCTTAATAACATATAATTTGTTGACAATCCGTTAAACAACATCCAATTCATTCAAGTTTGTTTCTTTAAAAGTACATCTTCAATAATTTTACCAACACATTTAAAGGTAAAATTATACTTTTTGTCAACCACAAACATTAAGTTAATACAGTACTGATATTGAGATCAATGAGGGATAGTTTAAGGCAGTACATAGACCCCTTTATTATAGTCTTTGTAAACTTTTGAGGGCTGGCATGGCGCAGTCGGTAGCGCGGCTCAGTCGGTAGCGCGGCGGATTTGTAGCCGGAGGCCCCGGTTTCAATCCTCCGTGGTGCCACTGAGTTCCGTCGGTGTGTTCTTGGGCAAGACACTTTCCCTTACTTTTCCGTCGGATGGGGACGTAAACCGGGCGGTCCCGTGTATCGGTCTATCCTCCGAGCACGTAAAAGAACCATAGGAATCTATTCGATAATAAGAGTAGGGCAGGTTCCCGGATTCCTATGTATCCTTCCCCTCTCTCTGGGCCGGCTCCAAATAACCTATACTGTGTTGATGAGCCGTTAAACAACATTCAATTCAATTCATGATCTTTGTTTAGGTAATTGTCATTCAGTTTGCACTATTTTAGCATGCACAAAAATAGGTCATGACTATAATAAGATGTAACAACTGTACCAGTTCTGTCAAATAGTTGCCATGGTTACTAGTTAGTACAATAGTCTATGTATT
Organism: Cyrtodaria siliqua; assembly: GCA_037043455.1. Classification (NCBI taxonomy): domain Eukaryota; kingdom Metazoa; phylum Mollusca; class Bivalvia; order Adapedonta; family Hiatellidae; genus Cyrtodaria; species Cyrtodaria siliqua. The sequence continues at coordinate 103,977 of JAWPHD010008105.1, forward strand.
ACTATTCTTCTTCGATCTTTTTCGTGCAAATGCATATAATAGTTTTCAATTTCATATGCATAATTCTTTATTTTGATTTGTGTGGGTGGGTTAATTGAAACTCTGTTAAACATCGTTAAAATAGACATAAATTGCAATTACAAAGCATTAAAATAGACATCTAATTGGATTTTGTGTATTGCTTTGTTCTGTATTATATGTGTAATACATATTCAACATAGTTTAATCATAATACATATTGAATAACGCATACACCTAAATAGTCTTATAAAAAGCGACTGTGGACTTATATCCATAAATAAATATATCAGAAAATTAAAATAATAATAATAATTATACATATAATGTAAGAAATAGTTACTAATCTTAATGCATAAAAAATGTGTCATTAATTTGACTTCCAATTTTAAGCAAAATATGATTTTAAGCAGAATGCAATGCTTAAAAAGCTTTTTCCTTCTGTAATATGAATAACTATAAAACTAATATCAATTATAAACTTAATAACATGTTTCAAAAACGTATTAACAATTATCAAAAAATACAAATGTGCAAAAATGAACATCCACAATTTGATACCAGGGTTACAATGATACACCTATTATTGTTCGAATTAAATTAGTATAAGCTACCCGTTCCAGGCGACTGTCATTGAAATATTTCATCTACAGACATTGCTTTTTTCTAAAAAATAATGGTAGAATTTGCCACCTGAGTTGGTAGCAATATCGAAAATGTTGGGTTCTGGCTCAAGGATGGAATTATGAATGGTGTTTTACGGCACGTCGACACATACATAGGTCATATTGGGCGCAAAAAGTGATGAAAGATGAAGAAATGAAGTAGTAATTAAAAATTAATGTAAACATATAAAGATAAAACTATTTACAAATAAGGGATATGTTAGTAATATAAACTATATATGTAAATCAACAAATGCTTCTCAACGGAAATATACACACGTAAATATATATAAGAACATATTATAATGATTTATACAGTCTGATTTCTTTCAGGAAATCTAAAACAAGACTAAAATCTATAGTATCAAATAAATCTTTCATAGTATTAACGTTGTAATTACCTTTGACGCATTGGATCAAAATCTACACATGTGTTTGACCGTTAACGGTGCAAAGCAGGGTATACATTCTGGTAATTGCTCACCTTGTAACAAATATGAATGAGTATAACGTATATGCCCTATCCTGCACCAGGCTAGGACAACTTCTTCACGATAAATGGGTGTACTAAAAGAAGGCCATTCTCCGAGTAACGGTTTAATTGAATGGAGTTTATTGTTAACTGACAAATCCCAAGCGGCTTGCCAAGAGTTACGATTATATGTGTTAAAACAACTTTTAAAAGCAGTATAAGGTAATTTGCTCAAGGCCGAATGCCAGTATTCTGTAGAACTTATATTTCTTGGCATCGGTATCACTGCATGAAATAAAGGATTTAATCACAACTAAAATCTCAATTAAACTACACTTAAATTCCTAGTATAATGACGTATCAGCAACTTTCATTCCCCTTTAAATTTCAGATTTAATTCACCTTAAATGTGATGTTGGAAACATTGTTTTCCGATAACATTTGACTTAAACTCCACTTTTACATGAATTTTAAAGAAGTTTTATTGCGGATAATTGTGTTGTAGGAAACACTGGTGTCTGCTTAAATTTCACTTAAACTCCTCTTTTACATAAAACGTAATGGCATTTTACTGCGGATAAATGTGATGTAGGAAACACTGGTGTCCGCTTAAATTTCACTTAAACAAAACGTTTTTAAGAATTTAAATGGAATTTTGGTTGGGGTAGGAAACCCTGGACTGTGCGCTTACATTTAATTTAAACTCCAATTTTATTTGAAATTTATTTATGTAGTACTGTAGCTCAACTGACGCACACATATAGATAAAAATCGAACAGGAAAAGTAGCTTTCATCGACGACTACACACAGAAACAAAGAACAACTATATATAAAAATAAATAAAAGTCAAAATGAGACATCACAAACACACAAAGACCCTACACTGCTTTATTTCCAATTATACATTTGTATAATACTTGCACATATTCATGTGTGTTCCATTTAAATCATGTATAACATGATATATAGATTTTAAACTATTTAGTAGATGCCATGGAATCTCTTTCTGTCATATTCTAAATCACACTGTCTCACTGTAATGTGTATTCCATAGCGCACAAACTACTTGTGAACTCACGAAACGTGTTTAAATGTCTGATCCGATATATGGTATAACTATTTTATGTAGGACTGAGACAAGATGTTTTATGTTATTAGCTTCAAATAGCCAATGGATACATGATACATCACCACCTACTGTGTTTATAAATGCCTCTCAAACAGTCTTAGTGAAGGTGTGAAAATGTTCCTCACAGATATGCCGCAACTCCATATTGCCTATTAGTCAAAACGGTCTTCAACAAATGCATCAATTAGTAGGTAATTAACTAACCATGTTATATAGTCTGCATATATATCAACACAATATACCTTTTCTCTGTTATTCCTACAATTATTAAACCATATTTCTAATTGTATATGTTTTAATCATCTGATAGTGCAGACTTTAAATCTTTGATCTGCAATCTCAGTTATAACTAAATATTAATTTCGAACAATAATAGCCAACATGGAAATTTCATAACCTTAGCAATGTTAGGAAAGTATTTAAACTTTATTCACAAATAAGGTATTGTGGTTAATAATTTACAGTTCATATGTTTCTGTATGCTGATGCTGTAATCATTTACAGTTCATATGTTCCTGTATGCTGATGCTGTAATCATTTACTGTTCATATGTTCCTGTATGCTGATGCTGTAATCATTTACAGTTAATATGTTCCTGTATGCTGATGTAATCATTTACAGTTCATATGTTTCAGTATGCTGATGCTGTTATCATTTACAGTTCATATGTTCCTGTATGCTGATGCTGTAATCATTTACAGTTCATTTGTTCCGGTATGCTGATGCTGTAATCATTTACAGTTCATATGTTCCTGTATGCTGATGCTGTAATCATTTACAGTTCATATGTTCCGGTATGCTGATGCTGTAATCATTTACAGTTCATATGTTCCGGTATGCTGATGCTGTAATAATTTACAGTTCATATGTTTCTGTATGATGATGCTGTAATCATTTACAGTTCATATGTTCATGTATGCTGATGCTGTTATCATTTACAGTTCATATGTTCCGGTATGCTGATGCTGTAATCATTTACAGTTCATATGTTCCGGTATGCTGATGCTGTAATAATTTACAATTCATATGTTTCTGTATGATGATGCTGTAATCATTTACAGTTCATATGTTCCTGTATGCTGATGCTGTAATCATTTACAGTTCATATGTTTCTGTATGATGATGCTGTAATCATTTACAGTTCATACGTTCCGGTATGCTGATGCTGTAATCATTTACAGTTCATATGTTCCTGTATGCTGATGCTGTAATCATTTACAGTTCATATGTTTCTGTATGATGATGCTGTAATCATTTACAGTTCATATGTTCCGGTATGCTGATGCTGTAATCATTTACAGTTCATATGTTCCTGTAGGCTGATGCTGTAATCATTTACAGTTCATATGTTCCGGTATGCTGATGCTGTAATCATTTACAGTTCATATGTTCCTGTATGCTGATGCTGTAATCATTTACAGTTCATATGTTCCTGTATGATGATGCTGTAATCATTTACAGTTCATATGTTCCGGTATGCTGATGCTGTAATCATTTACAGTTCATATGTTTCTGTATGATGATGCTGTAATCATTTACAGTTCATTTGTTCCGGTATGCTGATGCTGTAATCATTTACAGTTCATATGTTCCTGTATGCTGATGCTGTAATCATTTACAGTTCATATGTTCCGGTATGCTGATGCTGTAATCATTTACAGTTCATATGTTCCGGTATGCTGATGCTGTAATAATTTACAGTTCATATGTTTCTGTATGATGATGCTGTAATCATTTACAGTTCATATGTTCATGTATGCTGATGCTGTTATCATTTACAGTTCATATGTTCCGGTATGCTGATGCTGTAATCATTTACAGTTCATATGTTCCGGTATGCTGATGCTGTAATAATTTACAATTCATATGTTTCTGTATGATGATGCTGTAATCATTTACAGTTCATATGTTCCTGTATGCTGATGCTGTAATCATTTACAGTTCATATGTTTCTGTATGATGATGCTGTAATCATTTACAGTTCATACGTTCCGGTATGCTGATGCTGTAATCATTTACAGTTCATATGTTCCTGTATGCTGATGCTGTAATCATTTACAGTTCATATGTTTCTGTATGATGATGCTGTAATCATTTACAGTTCATATGTTCCGGTATGCTGATGCTGTAATCATTTACAGTTCATATGTTCCTGTAGGCTGATGCTGTAATCATTTACAGTTCATATGTTCCGGTATGCTGATGCTGTAATCATTTACAGTTCATATGTTCCTGTATGCTGATGCTGTAATCATTTACAGTTCATATGTTCCTGTATGATGATGCTGTAATCATTTACAGTTCATATGTTCCGGTATGCTGATGCTGTAATCATTTACAGTTCATATGTTTCTGTATGATGATGCTGTAATCATTTACAGTTCATATGTTTCTGTATGCTGATGCTGTAATCATTTACAGTTCATATGTTCCTGTATGCTGATGCTGTTATCATTTACAGTTCATATGTTCCTGTATGCTGATGCTGTAATCATTTACAGTTCATATGTTTCTGTATGATGATGCTGTAATCATTTACAGTTCATATGTTCCGGTATGCTGATGCTGTAATCATTTACAGTTCATATGTTCCGGTATGCTGATGCTGTAATCATTTACAGTTCTGTATGCTGATGCTGTAATCATTTACAGTTCTGTATGCTGATGCTGTAATCATTTACAGTTCTGTATGCTGATGCTGTAATCATTTACAGTTCTGTAGGCTGATGCTGTAATCATTTACAGTTCTGTATGATGATGCTGTAATCATTTACAGTTCATATGTTCCTGTATGCTGATGCTGTAATCATTTACAGTTCATATGTTTCTGTATGATGATGCTGTAATCATTTACAGTTCATATGTTCCGGTATGCTGATGCTGTAATCATTTACAGTTCATATGTTCCGGTATGCTGATGCTGTAATCATTTACAGTTCATATGTTTCTGTATGATGATGCTGTAATCATTTACAGTTCATATGTTCCGGTATGCTGATGCTGTAATCATTTACAGTTCTGTATGCTGATGCTGTAATCATTTACAGTTCTGTATGATGATGCTGTAATCATTTACAGTTCATATGTTCCTGTATGCTGATGCTGTAATCATTTACAGTTCATATGTTTCTGTATGATGATGCTGTAATCATTTACAGTTCATATGTTCCGGTATGCTGATGCTGTAATCATGTACAGTTCATATGTTTCTGTATGCTGATGCTGTAATCATTTACAGTTCATATGTTTCTGTATGATGATGCTGTAATCATTTACAGTTCATATGTTCCGGTATGCTGATGCTGTAATCATTTACAGTTCATATGTTTCTGTATGATGATGCTGTAATCATTTACAGTTCATATGTTCCGGTATGCTGATGCTGTAATCATTTACAGTTCATATGTTTCTGTATGCTGATGCTGTAATCATTTACAGTTCATATGTTTCTGTATGATGATGCTGTAATCATTTACAGTTCATATGTTTCTGTATGCTGATGCTGTTATCATTTACAGTTCTGTATGATGATGCTGTAATCATTTACAGTTCATATGTTCCTGTATGCTGATGCTGTAATCATTTACAGTTCATATGTTTCTGTATGATGATGCTGTAATCATTTACAGTTCATATGTTCCGGTATGCTGATGCTGTAATCATTTACAGTTCATATGTTTCTGTATGATGATGCTGTAATCATTTACAGTTCATATGTTTCTGTATGATCATGCTGTAATCATTTACAGTTCATATGTTTCTGTATGATGATGCTGTAATCATTTACAGTTCATATGTTTCTGTATGCTGATGCTGTAATCATTTACAGTTCATACTTCACAATATGTTACATTATGTGTTTGTCTGAAACACTTGATGTCATTAATATTCCCCTTTCAAGTTTATGTCTGTACCCACTAGTCATTACATTTAAACATACATTGCGTTTTTCTCTTTATTTTACACTAATGTCCAGTAGGAACCTATACCGAAGTGTATATATTCATCATCATTTCAAATAATTATGCTAAAACACTATCGTCCAATATTAAAATGTTACTTCTTTCCAACGAATGTCTATAATACTCTAGCCCAAATCACCCATAAAATATATATATTATATATATCTAATACTGTAGCACAACTCACCCACAAACTTGAAGTCAGATTCATCAAGCATAGACCCTACACTGCTTTATTTCCAATTAAACATTTATATAATATAATACTTGCACATATTCATGTTTATCTAATAGCAATTAAATACCATTAAATTCAATATGAGATATCACTAAAATTATGTATTCATTAAATATGCAACATGATGTGTTGTTACATTTAATTTGAATTAAATTGAAAGCATGATATCTTGGTGATACGCAGTCTATAGGAAATATATCGTTAAAATGTAATTGCAATTAAAAATTCAAAATAAAATACCACATTTAATCATTCACATTTAATCATTCATTAAATGTGCAACATGATGTATTGTTACATGTAATTGCAATTAAATTCAATGTGAGGTATCTCTACATTTAAGTATTCATTATATGTGCAATGTCATTTGTCGTTACATTTAATTTGAATTAATACATATCATTAAATTGTAAGTTTGATATCTCAGGCTTAATAATTTGTATATGAAATATCGTTACATTTAATGCAATTAAAAATGCAAATACAAGTCGCAAACTTTTATCTTTAAATGTAATTAAATTCCAACTAAATCCCACACATGGAATTAATGACATTTCAGTAAATTCAAGTTTTTATTAAATCCCTTATTTTTAAGCCAGGTTTCGTTCGTAGTAAGAATTTGAAACATTTCTAGACTGCGTTTTAAAAGCATATCTATCACCAAACTTGATTATATGTGGCAGATATGTTGATGCAATTATTGTTTTGGCACAATCATATCTGTGTGTGTTATTTGTTTTGTTTCGATCAAGTGTCATCCACATCGTTGAAACATGAAACGTCTCGGGAGAGGTCTACGCTCGCGAGACGTTTGATTTTTCAACGATATGAATGCAAATGTTATTTAATGCCATTAAGATGATTTATGAAACGACTGGTAAGGGACGTTTTAAATACATTTACTGCAGATATCGATGCGCCCTTGTTGTTTCGTTTAACTGCCCATTTTTTATTTATTTTTTTTACATTTTTCTGCGTGCACAACAACCGTTGTTAGAAAACGTAGCCAATAGTTTATGGAAGTAAAAATCTGCTTAATTGTTCAAATATCATGGAATTTATTTGGTAAATAATGGCTAGATAAATAATCATTTTATATATTAAGTACTGATGTAATAATGCCACTGCATTCTAAAGAAGTCATTATCATACTCTCTTTTACCTAGCCTAGGAATAGTTATTCTGATAGAAACTACAATATATCATCGACCTTCCATAGTATAGTTTACAACAATAAAACTGATCAGGTAATGATGTAACATTTCAGGAAATAAGCACAATAGTTTTGCTTGAAGGGGTAGGGCGGGGGCGGCAAAACATACTCTGCCCCCACTTCTCATGTTATTGGATGGGACTGGCCCTACTGGCCCCAATGAGTCTATATGCATATGGTGTGCGTCAGTTAGTTGAATTGATTGATTTAGTTATTAATATTACAGTGAAAACCCCATCTACCATTACGTTGTCCCGCCTTAATTCCATTAAGCGATGGGAAAGTTTAAATAAGCAGGATTTTATAATGGATATTTTGACAATTAAAAATGTTTAAAAACATGTTTTACTAAAACAAATGCGATAACCTGTTTAAAATTACCTATTTAGTGTTTTAATTTTACAATATGCAAACTGATAAAGCTGGAATTAAGGTTTTATTTCATACCCCAGCCAACCTCGGTTTCGCTTCTTGGAGAAGGGGTTGGATGGAGTATGAAAGTTAATACTCGGACCACGTCATGATAGCTAAAGCGAGATCATGATAAAAGAGTAAAATCATGAACATCACGTAATCGAATTATAAGTAGTATATAGAGATCTACGGTTTGACTATGCATTCATATACAGAGTTATCAAACCAACTGGTAACATACACGGGTCCATGGTATTGGGCATTGAGGATTATGGGCTAAAATGTGGTCCCACGGCATGGGGCCACATGGACAATGTGGACATCATAATCAAACTGTTTCATCATGAGTATTACATTGTTTTAAGATATTTGAGAGTATTTTCAATTGACTGGCGTCCTTGAATGTTGCTTTTTCCTGTTCGATTTATATATATATTAACTAATGCCACAGAAACGCATTTTAAAAAGTCAAACTAATAACTATCAATAAACGATATCACCAAGGGTATCATTCCAATGGTCGTCGAACGTACTGCAATTATCCCTTGAAACCTGCGAGGGCAAAACTCGATTATTTGCGCTAGCATGCCATCGTATTTTGCTGTAGTTATAGTCTCAATAAAGTACGTCGATGATTATTGAACAAACTATGAAGCAGCTGTGAGATTAGTGTAGGTGTGCATATTCACATTTGCCTCGTTGAGATAAAAAGGATTAAGACAATTGATATCATTGTATTAGTATAAACGTCAATAGTGTACATTTTGAGGAAGTATGGTGCACAAATCCGTTTAAAATGCAATTTGATGATATTGGATGACAAATAAAATATCTTACCCTCGGTATTAGATACGCAAACAATTGAGTAATGCATAGAATACAATTCTACTCGAGGTATGCGAGAAAATATCTTAACCAATGTGGTTCAAAAGGAATATCCAACCCTTGGGTATTAGATACCAAAACAATTGGGTGATTACGATAATATTAACCAACCTGAAGTATTTGACAAGTAATTCTAACATTCTGGCGTTTGATACGCAAAGCATTGCGTGAATTATAGAATGGAAACTGATAACTATGGTCCACAGGAGAGATATCACATTGCTACACACAGTGAAGGTATTCTCATTATCTGGAGACATAATCTGTAAACTATATGACGATCAGCTTATGATAACTGATTTTATTTCTGTCCTCTAATATTGCAAATATCTGAATTTCAATACTCTGATCTTGAAAATGTATTAACAACGGATATCGTACTCTGGGAGAATTGTAAAAAGTTGATCTCAGTGTCTGTCAGATTTCATCTCACTTGTAAAACTGACATCCAAACAAATCTGAGCTTATTTAAACAAAACAGAATGTCTGTATTACGTACCAAACACCTCGGGTGCTGCATGTGTATACAAATCAAATAAAACAATAACAGACGGTATAGAATGGGAGCATTCTTGCCAAAGTACAAAATTAAAGATTCACGATGGAAGCTGAGCTCTACTCGGTAAATTTCTTTGGGGGTTTCGCACCCAAAGACAGGTACAGCACAAATTGGATACAAAATGTCCAGGATTGCAAAATTACTTACAGCCTGTAACTCCTTAAAGTTGCCATTTACGAGGAAAATGGTGAGCGAGAGAGCGAGAGAGAATGAGAGAAAGAGGGAGAGAGTACAAGCAACATATAGTCTATACACGGGATCGCCTGGTTTACGTCTCATCCGATTGATAAGGCTAGTTGCTAGAGTCAAACCTAAGGACACTACGAAGTAACCCAGTAAATATATGTATGTATTAGGGTTAATGTCGGGCTAGGGGACGTGAACGGTAGCAAGAATGTTTACTACCAATCATGAAGAGTCCCAATCAAACCGAGACTGCAATATGTCCAGGATAAAGCATGAGTTTTGCACGTGTACGGTGAGATAGAGCATGAGTTTTGCACGTGTACGGGGAGATAATGCACGAGCGTTACACGTGCAAGACTCATGCTCTATTGTATTTATACCACAATAACTAACATAATTATGCTGTGTATATCCTCGGGTATTACACTTGATGTATAGTGTGTATTAAGGCTATTGTGGTATAAATACGAAATATTGCAGTCTCGGTTTGATCTCCCCGTACACGTGAAAACTCATGCTCTATCTCACCGTACACGTGCAAAACTCATACTCTATCCTAGACTTGTAACATAGCTCTAATGGTGTACCTTTGTTCTTGCTTATGATATATTTTTCATAAACCTGAAGATCTGAAACTAAACCGTGCTATAAATGCCGGTATATTTCAGCCGTGCTATAAATGACAGATTCGGCAGTTAAACCATGGCCTACTCCATTTTACATGCGCATAGATGTAAGTTCACACACAACCTGTCAATCTAAATGTCAATTACCGCAATGGCTACGGTAAGTATATAATAGAGCATGTATTTTTTACGTGTACGGGGAGATAATGCACGAGCGTTACACGTGCAAGACTCATGCTCTAGTGTATTTGTACCACAATAACTAACATATGCTGTGTATATCCTCGGGTATAAAACGATGCATAGTGTGTATTTAGGCTATTGTGGTACAAACAACATTTATAGCATACTTTTCTCGTATGCGTTAATACTGCACTCTCGGGCCTGCGGCCTCGAGTAGCAGTATAAATCGCATATACTCGAAAAAGTATGCTATAAATATTACTTATCGTGTTCGGCCGTTTCCAGGTCCACTATCATACTCTTTTAAGTCATATCACGACGGTGGCTACATGCAGCAATGAGCTCTTAATATTTAACTGTATAGTTCTGTCACACTTGATATACCAGCCGTAGACACATGACATGATACCCACCCAGTCAAGGGCCAACCAGTCCTGTATATGCTAAATGTCAAGCAAGGGAGTACTGTAGTACTGGGCCACGCAAATGAAGCAAAAGAGCAAGTTTATATTTAAACTCCCATGAAATGCAAGTGACTGTTTAGCAGCGGCATCAAGCTCAGGACATTATAACGGATCAACAATTATTTTAGAAGAATGCTCCTCTGAAATTTCCGGACAAACCACCTTGCGGTTTTAAAGATGTAACAGCCAGAGAAAAATACGAACATACGGACGAAGGACGACCAGTCATTGTATACTTATGCGTGGTCCTCGACGGTAGAGCTTATGTACTTAAAACAAGTTGCTTATAAGCACTTGTTTTAATAACATGCACTCTAAGCATAATGTAAATATCTCTGGTCATATGTATTAGTTGGCAAATATAGACTTGGCGCATAATCAAGGTTATACGTGATACATTAGTTTACAATCTGTATCAAACTCTACATAAACATTTACATCAAGATGCATCATCATAGGACATAAACCATATATACACTTCATGCTGACAGCTCCACTAATGACTTAGTTACAATTCATTACAATCGAGCAGATTTCAATTACTACCGAATGGCCTGGAATCTGATCAAATAAATATATATAGATCCCGTTGAAGGAAACAGCGTGAAAAGGTTTTCAGTTCTCAAGGTTATTTATAAGTGATAATTGATTTACAACATTTAACAAGCTATACATAAACATTTATATTTCAAGACGCATCATCATAGGATATAAAAAAAGTTGTTGACAGCTCCACTAATGAGTTAGTAATCAATCGGAAGTTATTTCAATAACTACCAAATTGCCTGGAATATAATCAAATAGATATGTATAGATTCGTTTCGTACTCTCCACTATCACCCGTGGGACATTACGCCTGATTTCCGGTCGTTTGAGCAGAATAGAATAGAACAGACCAAGCGATCCATTGGATATCCCAATTACGACGAAAACTTGGATATAAACCAATCAGATCGCTGCATTGCTCTTAACTGATTACGACCGATATCCGGCGTAATGGTCCCACGGGTGATAGTGGAGAGTAACTGAACGAATCACACGAGGGTATCCGACGATGATTGAAGGAAACAGCGTGAAAGAAGATCAAATACATTAATTTAAAACACATTATTGACTGGAACAATTGTATTTGTTGTATTTCTTTTATCAAAGGCATCATTGATGTAGAATTTGGTTTAGTTACCGAGTTTTAAAACTAATAGGAAAATGGGATTTTGGACAACTACTGCATCCTTTTCGCAGAGGAAAGTATTTTTGTTGTATTTATTGTTATATATTAACTAAACTAAACTGAAATAAATACTGAAAAGGTGATCACAAACATGAGAGAAAAGTAGCAGACTCGGTTTTATTGAGTCTGTTCATGAGAGGTAATTACAAGATGCAACACCTCTCACGCCTCCTAGCACCGGCTCAATTTTAAAGCAACACAGAAATGGCTTGATGATCCAAAGGACCAGTAAATAATAACACTACTGATTTGTAGTCGGGGCGACATTTTACGGCCGCCATACAGCACTAAACAAACGCTAGTGTGACAAACACACTCAAGAGAGACAAGTAGCAGACTCGGTTTTATTGAGTCTGTTCATGAGAATTATTATAAGATGCAACACCTCTCATGCCTCCTATCATCGGCTTACTAGTAAGCGATATTCTACTTTAAAGCAAGACAGAATGGGCTTGATGAAACTTGACGTTGATTACAAATTTCATCAAAACGTCTCTGAACTTTTAATAGACCAAAATAAATTAATCCCAGCGTTTTCATAAGTTTTAGCACACTATTGTTTAACTTGATCTTTAACGGCAGTAAGACAAGAAGTTAAAAGTTTGGAGATGTGTGTGATGGTGCAGGAACTAGAATTTAAAATAAAGCGGGCCTTATATGGATTTTTATGTAAATTTATGAATCCAGTACACAGTTGGCAGTTTATTTTGCTTTTCGTCTACACAAGCCTTGAAAGTAGTGCACCGAGTGATGTGTGTGGAAACAACAGTCGGATGTGGTTAATTGTGTTAGTGATAAGCCTGTAAAATGTATGGGTGTTTTGTTGTTTTAGTGATTAGAATGAGAGTGAATGAATATTTATAGTACTGTACACACAGAAAATAAAGACAGTTTGAAAAGGACTTGCGTTTGAGTTTATATATATATATATGCTTACAGTATTGTTAAGTCATAAAAGGACTCTATTGGCGGTAACAAGCAAAGAACATCAAGTGTGGGATATCGTACTGTTTGAGAATTGTGAAATTGTATATCAGTATCTGTTTGACTCATCTCACTTGTAAAGCTGACATCCAAACAAACATGAGCCTTTTTAAACAAAATCCGATGTCGGTATCTCATACTAAACACCTCGGGGTGCTGCATGTCTATACAAATCCAATGAATCTGATTTTTCTGACTATAACAGACGTTATATAATGGTAACACTCTTGCCGAAATACAAAACTAAATAGAAGATCTCGATGGATGCTGTGCTCTACTGGGTAATTTACAACACGCCTTTAAGATCCGCACTGTCTAGGATGCTAAATGTCTTCCAACCGTCAACCCCTTCCCATTGAGAGAGAGGAGAGAGAGAGAGAGAGAGAGAGAGAGAGAACACAACCGACATATATCTATATACGGGATCGCATGGTTTACGTCCCATCCGACTGACGAGGCTATTGGAAGAGCTTCACCTAAGGACACTGCGAATAAACTCGAGAATATATGTATGTAAGTATGGGTTTAACGTCGATTTTAACAATATTTAAGTGATATCACGACGGTGTCTACTTGTAGCAGTTCGTGTTTAACTGTATAGTTCTGCACTCTGGAATACCACGCCTTAAACACATGCCATAACTCACAATATTAAGTGACGGGTCGAGACGTCCTATAACTACCGTGTGTATGCTGAATGTCAATCAAGGGAGTAACTAGTACCATTTGATGACGTCTTCGTATTACTTGGTCGGGCATTGAACCCACGACCTCAGGTATGCGAGGCGGACAATACTAATACTGGGACATGCAAGTAAAGCAAAGAGCAAGTTTATATTTCCACTCCAATAAACGGCAAGTTTCTGTTTAGCGATGGCATCCATCTCTGGAAAATAAACTTAGTACGGATCAACAGTTTATTTAGAGAATTCCCCTGTGAAGTTTCCAGAAAATCCACCCTGCGGTTTTAGAGATGTAGCAACCAGAAAACAAGAACATACGGACGAAGTACGACCAGGCGTCGTATACTCATTCGACCGGACGAGCTAGTCAATGAAAGCGATGTGTTTTGATAACTGCACTACAAGAATAATGTAAATATATCTGGCTATGTTTATTAGTTGGCAAATATAGAAACTGGGCATTATCGGGGTTTAACTGATAAACGATATGAGAAAGATCGCCAGATCAGCTAATAGAGTATGAAAGGGTGCCAACTCAGTGAACGAAGTACGAAAGCCCTCAAGCTCAATAAATGGCATCGGCAGCTCATTGAATAATGTGCTTGTTGATTTAAGAAAAATGCTTGAATGGCTAAGTACATGGGGTACAAATATCATTAAGAGAATTGCTATTGCGGTATTTCTTTTACTAAAATCATCATGGATGTGAATGAATTGCTATAATTGCGGTATTTTTTTTACAAAAACCATCAACAATTTGTAGGATGTTTCAGTTACAGAGTTATTAACTAATATGGAAAATGTGAGATTAGGACAATTAGCGCATTCCTTTATGCATAATTGGTTGTCAATGTCAATGTCATCCAGATACCGAATGGTGTTTCTGAACTAAACTGGTATTATTAGTTGACTGTCAATAAATGATTTTAATTTACAAGGCATTTTTTTTCTGCTATGGTTAATAACATATATCCTAAATATCTTCAACTTAACAAAGCTCACTTTCTGATACTAATGCTTCTGAAAATGGTGAAATAATTAGCAATATCTATGACAAGAGAGATGATTTTAATTTTGATATTGTTAAGTATCCCCATTTAGATGGATGGGGATATTTCCCGAGCACTTCTTATGGGGTCTATGTGTCTCAACATACTCGTTTTTCTAGAGCGTGTACTCGAGTTGAGACTTTAATATTCGTAATATTTGTATAACTAAAAAGCTACTCTATAGGGGCTACCGCCGTTACCATAAACTTCGTTAACTTTTGCAGTATGTTATTTATGTAACCCTGATCTTCTTTCAAATTATAAAAGTAATTTAAGAACTCCTTTTGCAACAAGGAATATCACAACCTTCTATGGTGACGTGATTTACAAACTTTTTAAGATCACTTTCATACTATCTTTATTAAACTTGTTAAAAGGTTTATCAAAAGAGGTTATGTCCCTATCATTTTGCAACGCAGTGCATGCTTGGTGGTGGACCCATTTACAGTTTGTC